>JABJVR010000021.1:7976715-8001403 GCA_025773905.1 Chitala chitala
GCGTCATGTACATATTAACTGTGCCTTCAGCAGCGCTATTAATTGAAACTTAAAATTCTCAATAAGTGGATGGAAAAAAATAAAAAATGTGCCAATGTACCGATTTATTTACAAACCAGATATTTACACTTGATATTCAAAAGACTGCCAACCACAATGAAACAATGAATGAACAAGTGCTAGGAAAGTCAAACAACCCACATTGGTTGTCACTGATGTTAACTAAAGGTAACTTCCTTTATCTGATAATTCAAGATGCCATGTGATGTCTTAATTTGGAGGTGCGTCTCTACAACTGCTGTCAGCATATCCTGCCCTCCTCCTTCAGAGTCAGGAGAACCGTGTGAACGGGTGTCTCCCCAAGCTGGCGCTGCACCTCCTTCCATCCCGGCAAATCTGACACAGTCTGATCTACAGTCGCATCAAGAAAAACCAGACACAGCAAGATTATGTGGAGAGAGGGTGAGAGAACTTCTCAAGTGTTATTCCATACATGCCTGACAGTCATTTATCACTGCAACTGCAGATTCACAGTTGCCGTGTAACAGTTTCTGATAATTCTGTCACACCATGCCATCGCTTCCATGAGTTACAGTCCCGACTACATGGATATGGAGTTGACGCATTATGCCAGTGTTGTGAATGAGTTTGTTGCCCATGGACTGCATACAATTCACACACAAAAAGCACTGAGTACACTGCTACTGTAACACGCTGTACCTTCAGAGTCAACGGTGACACGGGTGGGTAAGTGGTGTGTATGATCACCATACTCCAGGGTGAGAAGCACCTGCGTCCTGCTTGATCCTGCATCGGTGCACAGCAGGACCAGAAGAGTGTGCGGGGCATTGCTCTCCATGACCTGGACAGAACCCTTCAGAAGTTCCTGAAGGACAGGATGGAAACAAGGTGTCAACTTCTTCAGTCTCTTTTTGAGCACCCACAAGTTTGCGTTGACAATTTATCGGGAGGCGGGCATGAGAAAGGGATGCTCAAGGGGAAAAGGAAAGTCAAGCTTTGCCATAAAGCTGAATTTGGCCTCAAAGCGTTGCCTGCTAAATGTGTTGAAACACCTCTCATCAGTTCGGGGACAGTTGTATTTGCTGCTGGAAACACTTTTTTCTGAGAAACAAACAGGGGAGTAACTGGGTTAACCCTGTGGATACCTTGACGAGGCGGGCTTGCTGCTGTCGGCCAGCGAAGCCGTTGAGGTGACGCCCAAGTGCTTCCAGGAAGACCCTCACATCTGTCTGGAGGCTGTCTTTTGCTAGGCTCTCCAAAGGGATGAAGGGAGGAATGTTGTGGCGACAAACACGCAGTGTGTGAGCCATCTGCAGCTCCAGGTTATACCTGGCCAGGTACTGGCCCTCAAAAGCGGTGGCTATTGAGAAGCACACAGCTTTGCCTTTGCGCGTTTCCACTATATCGTAGCCTCCTGTGGGAGGACAAGGGCTGTCACATCTGTAGCATAGCAATTCAGCCTTGTTCATCAGCAGTTGCTGCTAGACTTCATTTGCTTCTAACCTGGCAGCTGTAATCAGGGCAGTTTACACTTCATCCATTTCTGTAGTAGGACTACTTTTTTTTTTTTTTTAACTCAGCCAAGCCCAATGGATGTGCACATCCAGGCCCAAAACCATCATAAGCACAGGCATTCCGTACGTCCATGCATGCAACAGAAACTATGACCTTAGGACACACACCGATGAGATGGTAGGCATGTAGCAGGTGTTTCACATGGGTCAGCCTGGCTTGTAGCATGGACAGCTCAAGTTGGGCTCTGCCAGAATGTCCATCCTCTGCACTTTTCTCCCCATTCGGCTTGTCGTCCTCCTGCTCGAACAAGGCCGTGAGCTGTTCAAGAGACTGAAGGGAATGGACCTTACAGTTATCGACGTGCTCATCTCAAACACCCAACACAGAAACAGCATTTTTTGCACAACATTATTCTATACTGCAAGTACAAAGGCAAATAATGGTGTATCGTGGCCTGGTGGCTCAACAGGTATAACATTAGGCTGGGATGCAGGAGTCTCCTGGTTCGAAGCCCAGCCATCAGGTGTGTCTCTGCGCAAGACACTCAGCACCAGCTCATTGTAACACACAAATGAAATGTTGTAAGTCGCTTTGGATAAAAGCATCTGCTAAATGAATAAATGCAAATCATGGCATTCAGGAAAAATAACCGTTATGAAGGATGGCATGTGGAAGAGATGACAGCTGGGCAACATCAGAATGATGAATTTAAAATAAATACATACTTGTGAGCACGACCAAGCACGACTTCTGCTCCGTTGTCCTTCCTGGGTACATTTGTGCATTTCTATTGTCAGACTTCTCTGCAGCAATACTGGAGCACTCACCGTGGTGGTCTTCACTTTGGCACGGAGCTGATCTCGGCGCGCTCGCAGTCTCTCCACCGTGCTCCTGAGCTCCTCCAGCCTGCGCTGCTGTCGCACCGCCTCCTTCTGCTGCTTGGCCAGCCTTAAAGACTCCATCTCCAACGTGTCCAGGTGGCTCAACACACCTAAAAAAAAAAAAAAAAAAAAAAAAAAAACCCGGTGTGTACTTCACGTTGCCCCATGCGCGTGCCTCTATTTATTTTGAAAGTGCGTGCATTACCTTCTTTGAGTAGTTCTCTTGCTTCCTCCATTCTGCACGTCACTGTTTCAGAAACCTGAGATAAAATACGTTTTATAGTTAACTGAGCAAATCCGATCCAGTTGCATAAACCGCGAATACAGTAGCTTTTTAAAACAAACACAAGAGACAGACGCAACGTGCATATATTTTAATTATAAAGACTGCACATAAACACATAGGCTTATACAGTAAGTGCTGTTAATGAAAATAAACAAAATTGAACATACAGACACTTCCTCGCGTCCAAAACTCGCGCTCTTTCCTCATATGACGACGACCCACCCCGTTCACCCAAACCGTGTATTATTGTCGCGTGTCATTGGCTGAACTTTTATTTTCGTGTGTCTCATTGGCTGTTTTTATTTTCTTGTCTCTCATTGGCTTATTTTTTCTGGTCTTGTGTCTCATTGGCTAATTTTTTCTGGTCTTGTGTCTCATTGGCTGCCATTTCACAGCGGTCAATAAACAAGGGAAACCCTTCGACGGTGTTGTACAGGCAGCTCGTTGGTACGAAATTTGTTTAGTTAAGTTGTATTGTCACCCAAAATTTAAATATAATGATAAAACGCTGTTGTAAATTTCAATACTTTTTGGAACATCCATTTTTTTCGGTTTTTTGCACGGAGGAAATAACCACTGCAGTACCGGAAAACAAAACGTTTCCTTCGTGTTATGTCAGACGCTGTAGGCGTGTTTTCACGCAGAACTGTTACTTTAAACCTGGGAACGAGATAATTTCAAAGTAAATGTGTTTCATTTTCCTTGTAACAAAACGGAAAATTTATAGGTCCAACAGTTATAGATGGTTCAGTTTTATATAGTTTTCATGAGTCGAGACTTTAGTAAAAATAATGTTTTTCTATAACTTTAACAATAAAAAAAACATTAACCAAACATTTTCTCCACTATTAACAAATCTATAAATAAATAGAGCGAGGTAAACTGTATTATATAAACCGGTATATTGTCAGCTGACAAAAATAACCATACTTTTCACAAGTCTTTTACATTTTTACCTTTGATCTAATTTCTCAGACCTAATTTTATGGTAAAATAAATTAACTGTAATCAAACATTCTTGGGTCAATGAAAGTTTAGTTCAGTTTTCACCATTTTAATATTCAGTTTAAATTTTCCGCACTTGGTTTGCCACTAGTTTGCTGATACATTGACGTATAGTATGTGTTTCACTTGTGAAATCACGCACAAGACATGGCAACATGGTTCAATACCTTTGCAATTAAATACCATTTTAAATGGTCATGCATTTAAAATGCCTGTGTATGTACACGCTTCGCTTCGCACTACCAACCCCTTTTTCCACACTGTCTCAGTGAGCTGGGTGTGTTATACTGTTTATATCCGCTCTTGCACTTGATGGGGCATGTATGCATGAGAATTTGGTAACATCCTTTTTACGCGACAAAAAATAAATATCAATCTGACTGAATGTAATGCAGAGGACATGTCAGGAGAGGGCGGTAACAACAGACCTACAGGTAATGAAAATGTACATGTGTGAACTTACGGATCCTATGGATGCACATTCAACCAGATGTCTCCAGGAAAATGAAAGTATTTATGTATTCAGTTGTTGTGTGACAAAGATGCAGTGATGTAATATAGCAATACAGTGGTAAGACAATTACAAATGGCTTATATTTATACTGAAGAGGTTCAGGACCAGGAGGGCATGATGATTTACATTAGGGATCATCCTCTTCACGCTGCTCGTTCAGATTCCAAAAGGGTTCTGCCGTTGTACCTTTGGTTAAAGTACTAGAATAGTCTGTTGTATGCAGCTCAATGTAGAAATGTTATTTCCTAGTAAAACATTACATTTATTCATTTACCAGACCCTTTTATCCAAAGCAACTTACAACATTTCACATACATGTTACAGTGATATTGGTTTTCTACAAGGTGGAGAAAATGTTTATTATTGCCCCAGAGACATAAAGGTAAAGACATTGTAGATTTACTGCTATTGCTTGTACATATTCACATTTTGAATGTACAACCAAGGCTTGGCACTGCAAGGGTAGTTAAATGCAAATGAGAATGTCTCTATACGTTCTCATTTAAATGCTGCCATATGCAATGAACAGAGCTCCAGAGGAAGCTCTTACAGCGACATGCGCAAAGATCTCACATCTGCAGACAGACTGCTTGGCAACATAACATCAGAAACTCTGCAAATACTGGTGAAGAAAATCCATTTGTTATCATTCATTTTATAGGAACAACCAAATTACAATTTTACGCTTTATCTGTGACAGTACAAGTGACAGTGTTTTGATCGCGCAAAACAAAACACACTTAAAACATGACGGTGAAATTCGTGTCATGGTATTCCTCTGTGACCACACCCCCTCAATCTAAGGTCTTCTCTCCTTGTTACTTTGCTTATTTTCTCCCAGTTGGTTAAGAATGCCACGGCTCATTCTTTAAGATGTGAGCACGATACTCTTATTCTGCATTTCTTATATTGGATCCCTGTTCAGGATTGATTTTAAACTCTATTATCTCCCTTTAAGGCCATCGATGGCATGATGTCGATTTACCTTTCCAAGTTTTACATCCTCATATACAGAACAGATCCCTTAGTTGCTCTAAGCAGAAACTGCTGTCTGTCCCCAGAACCAGATGTAAGTGTGGCTGCTCCTTTTCTTTCGTGGCACCTAAGCTATGGAATGCACTACCTCCTGAAACTTGCACCATCACAGACCTTGCTTTGTTTAATATGAAACTTAAGACCTATTAGAATTTTTTTAACGTGCTATGTGTTGTACTTGATGTTGCACATAAAGTACATCGGTCAGCCTTGTTTGTTTTTAAGTGCTATTTAAATAAACTTTGACTTGACTTGAGTTTGACTTGACTGTTTTGTTTTGTTTCGTTTGTTGACGAGCTCACACCTGGTGGTGGTTTCCTGTCGTGCACTATTCAGGGTTCGAATTTTGCCCGGGTACCTGCCAGTTGCTGATGTAACACAGTGTCTGTGTGGTATTACGGCTGTTGGCTTTAGCAGAGGGTACGAGGTAGGCCTCGAGGTTCCTTGGTCAAATTATTGAAATCAGTTGTGAGAGATAATGCCCGAAAAGACTAACTGAAGTAATTAGCTATTAAATGAATGTGTGTAATGGATAGTCACATTTATGAAGTTCACATATGCACAACTAAAAAAAAGTGACTATGGTGTCAAACAACGTACAACTCCTATAAAATACATCACAAAACAATATTAAGAAGTTACATACACTGGCCACTTGATTAGATATGCCTTGCTAGTACCAGGTTGGACCCCCTTTTGCCTTCAGAACTGCCTTAATTCTTTGTGGCATAGATTCAACAAGGTGCTGGAAGCATTTCTTAGAGGTTTTGTCCATACTGACATCATAGCATCACACAGGTGCTGTGGATTTGTCAGCTGCACATTCCTGATGTGAATCTACTGTTCTACCACATCCCAAAGGTGCTCTGTTGGACTGAGATCTGGTGACTGTGGAGGCCATTGGAGTAACGTGAACTCATTGTCATGCTCAAAGAAACCAGTCTGAGATAATTTGAGCTTTGAGACATGACGTGCTATCCTGCTGGAAGTAGCCATCAGAAGATTGGTGCACTGTGGTCATAAAAAGTTGGACGTGTTAGCAACAACACTCAGGTAGGCTGTGGCATGTAAGCGATGCTCAGTTAGTATTAACAGGTCAAAAGTAAGCCAAGAAGATGTATGCAATGAGGTGGCACAGTGGTGTGGTGGTTCGCACTGTTCCCTCGCACTTCCAGGCCTGGGGTTCGATTCCTGCCTTGGGTCTTTGTGTGTGGAGTTTGCATGTTCTCCCTGTGCTTGGTGGGTTTTCTCCAGGTGCTCCGGTTTCCTCCCATAGTCCAAAAACATACAGGTTAGGTTGATTGGTGTGTCCAAATTGCCTGAAGTGTGTGTGGATTGGTGCCCTGCCCTGGGTGTCCCCTGCACTGCACCCTATGGGCTCCAGGCTTCCCTGTGACCCTCACCAGGACTAAGTGGTTAAGAAAATGAATGAATGATGTGTGCAATGATATTAACAGTAGAATGCTATAGTATGAGTGGGATGGTACAAATTAGCTTGTGCTTTGAAAACTACAGAACTGGTTCAAGCTGACTGAGTCTGCAGCCTTTGAAAGGGGGAACTGATGAGGTGGAGGCCATATAGTCTGTAGCTAAAGCCACAAGGAGACTGTATGTTAGGGTTGCAGTAACTGGACAACACTGTCATGGACTGACCTCCTCTCTGTGCAGAGATATTAATAAACTCCATTGCTTCATGACATGCTGCCTTTGAATATTCTTGAGTGTTTATCAGAATTAATGATTGATGGGTATTAATATTTTTTCCAATACACCCACAACATTATATCACCTCCACTAACTTGAATTGTTGATACAAGTCAGAATGGAGCCATGCTTTCATGTTGTTTACACCAAATTCAGACGCTACCATCCAAATGTCACAACAGAAATGGAGACTCATCAGGCAAAGCAACGTTTTCCAATCTTCTATTGTCCAGTTTTGGTGAGCCCATGAGAATTGTACCCTCCGTTTCCTATTCTTAGCTGACGGGAGCGGCACCTGGTGTGGTCTTCTGCTGCTGTAGCCCATCTGCTTTAGGGTTCAACGTGTTGTGCGGTCAGAGATGCTCTTCGACATACATTAGTTGTAATGATCTTGTGACGGTGTTTTTTTTTTTATTATTTTTAAAAAGTAAACAATGCTACTTGTTTGAAAACATGTTTGAGACATCCTAGAGGTGGGACATCACCAAACACAACAGTGATCACTTCATAGGTTTGGCATCAGGTGAGATGTCTACAAAATTTGATGGTTTTTACAACATAATGGATTTCATCTTAATATCTAGTTTACTAACAGGAATGTATTCATACTGTAGGATATTATACTGGGCCTGTGAAATTTAAGCAATACCACATTGGCTCAAACTGGGTATTTGACCAGCAACGTTCTAAGTACACAGTTAACTTAAGCAACAGACAGCCTGTAACCATGGTATCGTGATCATAAATGTTACATAGAATTTATTCGGTTTTGTCACCACAGCTCACTGACTAAAAAAGTTCTATTCAAATAATCTATGGACATATCAGCCAAATGCAAAACAATTCCCTACTTGTTAATTTGATAGTAAAATACTTGGTCCTAGAAACCACCCTCAGTGATGTGAAAGTGCATTTACAAAGAATGACTATTGGTGTTTGTAATGAAATACTAGCATATATGTTTTAAAAACATGTTTTAATGTTATTAAGTTACCATTTTGTTCACAAAGAAAAACAGGAGTTCTAATGGAAATGACCACTAATGGAAATTTTGTCATAATTGAGTAAATTTGACATGACTTAATCGTAATGATGCCCATATAAAAACATATTTCAAGTAATATGGAAGTATTGGACCTGCACTCACAAATTTGGCTAACAGCTTATGTTGTCAACAGTCAAGAAATCTGTTGAAGAACATGAATTAATTTTACATTATCTTATGTCCAATTGTGAGTGTGAGGCAAATGCTAAGGGCACTGTCCATCCATAGGGGTGCAGCTGGCTCCCTAAATGAGGGAAGAAGAGAACTTAAAAAGTTAAAAACAGTTAACTAAAATCTTGCCAAGGGCACCAAATTGGTCAGGGCCATTTCTGAGTGTGAATATCAGATTGATAATAATTCAATGTATATACCTAAAATATATTTCATTGGTTACCTCTTTTTAGTCACTTAACAAGGCAGAGGCCCCTGAATAAGCTGTCTGTTTAGTGGTTAATGTTCAGCTTCACTTGTATGTGTTGGATTTAAAGAACACAAAATTCAGCTGGGACCATCGATGAACCAGACAGCCTCATGGTAAAGCATAATAACATCTTTTACTGGAACAGTTTTCTGAACATACAAATTACTGCCATGTACAGTTTTTTATTTTTTACTGTGGTACATTCTTGTCACCACATTCATGGCCTTGACCCCTTGACCAAAAATACATTTGTTAGCCAAAACAGGGTGGAGACGCAAAGACATAGATACAAATGCCGCCTTAACCTGAGCAGATGACACAACGTTATGCAGCCCGATGCAAATACAAGTGAAAGTGCGGCTGACGCTTCACTGTTCTTTGTCTGTGGGCATCTGGAAGACATCTCACTGCCTTCACACATCCTGAGAAGAAAGAGTGCCTTTCACTTCACCCTTCCATCCAAGGAGCAGGAAATGTGTGTAGCTGCTTGAATGGGTCAATTATCATTCGGTTCATTTTGTGGATGGGTATGTTGGTGACAATCTAAAGAACGTCGGGAAAAAACAAGAGGTCAGTGGCACTTGACATAATATCAACAGCTGTGATTAAAAATGTGCTTGTTATATAACATGCATGTCTAATATTGTTCTTGTACAACAATCCTTTATAGAAACACATTTTCATAACCCATTAATCGCCTTGATACAGCACTGGAAAGGTGGTATGTAAAAAGTAACATTATGTTATTTGTCTGATCATGTTACACAGCATAATGCAGTGTGAAATATGTAACATTACTAATGTCATTTTGTATTGATTTGACACGTAATAGAACTTTAAAACCGACATTGTACGATTGAGGTAAATTATCTCCAATCGTGGTACGATCTTAAAAGGATGTAAAGTTATACTGATGTGTCGTATCATTGAGCACATTGCTGTTTTTAAGCATTTTTGTGTACATTATAAATACATGTCAAGTGGCACCTTGCACTGAAATGACAGCTGGTCTTTCAGATTCAAAATGAGGACTTGGCCAGTAATGGTTACTTTTGTCTGGGGATTACTCCTCTGCACTCAGGTCAGTAAGTGGTACTACGCAGTTAGAGACTATTTAGGATTTTTATAAATCAGATTATTTTCTAAAACAAAAACCACAAAGGAAAATGGAATGGAAAATTTTAATTCAGGATTGCCAGACTGTGCTATGTTGGTAAACATGTGGTTCAAGCAATCCATAGCTGTTGGTTTATTATTATTATTATTATTAATTTTTTTCTTGCTTTGGTGAAATGTAGCGACTTGCATGCTAAAGTATAAATATTTTTATTTTGTAGGTGTCAGCTGAATCAGGTATGTACACGGTCATTTGTGGTTCTTTTTTTTTTTTTTTTTACAAAAGCAGTACATTTGGCTGGATGTATATGTACATGAGGTGTTTTGCATTATTCTCAGTATTTAAAGTGCATGTTTTACATAGCAGGATATAGAATGCTCTTAATTATACTGCAGGGTTTTCATGCACCTACATTTTGGTTACAGCATTCGTATTTCAAACAATAAATGTTTCGAGAACGAGGAGGAAAACTGGAAAATTTTATTGGATAACATAAATATGCGGTAATTTCTTCAGTGTGGATAGAGGTGTACGGTGATTCAGTTGTAAATTATTTATAAATGTATCTACAATTTAATTATTTTTCAACATTAATGGTTTAAATGTTAATTATTCACTCGTTTATTCAAAGGACCTTTGAATAGTGACTTGTTACAAACTATATCGTAGTTCGTTTACTTTTAATTTAGCTGCAGAGTTTTTACGATCGATGCAATTAACAGTGATTGTAATTAATAACAGTCGCTGCATGAATTTGATAGCTCAGAACAAAATCTGATTTCTGTTCATTCATTTAAAAGGTGTTAAAATTTTTGTAAAGCTATTTTTAAAATTAGCTTTGCTTGCCTTTAACGTCACTCTGAGCGTTGATTATGTGTGATCGAGCCAGCATTTCGAAAACACGGTTTCTTCAGCCGATTGCGTTCAAAAAGATTTGCGTATTTTACGCATTCACGAGTGCTAAGCTTCAAAACTTTGCGTAGCTTTAAAGTCTGCATATCCTATAATATTGTCTTTCATCGGATAAAGTCAATTCGAAAAAACAGTTATCAAATAACAGGAAAAGTTACACAAGCAAGTTGTTCATCTTTGTTTCTAACTTTGTACCAATTAAGTTTCCAGTGATTCAGTCCAGAACAGCACACCCCCTCCCAGACTTTGTTCAAGTACATGGACGTGTGTACATTGTCAAAGCGCGTGCAGTTTGGGTTACGTATTATAAGTCATTTTGTGTCAAACAAAAAACGTTAAGTTTGTATCTGAAATAGTTATTATGAACAATACAACTTGTATAATATAGTAGTAGGTTTTTAATCAACTCATTTTTTAAAGTTTAAAATTTTATTAATTAACTGTAAAGATTGACTTGTTTATGATCACAGGACCTATAGTACTACGACTATAGAAGTAGACGACATTAATAAAATATGTCCCAGGGTGCTGGACAGTCAGGGGAAGCAGTTGACAGGATTAATATAGTTGCAGGGCCGTCAAAAAGCGAAAATTTTGAAGCCATGTCACGTGATCTTCACCCCCATGTCGGGGAGCGCAGCTCCAGTAAACCTGCACAGGAGTGGGAAGAGCATGCAGACGCATGCGCAGTGTCAGTGGTTAAACGTAAACTCACACTTGTTAATGGATTTCAGTTGTTACAAAGACGCATACAGCTATTGATTACAGCGACATGCTATGGTCTATGGGATAAATTGAAGACCTAGTTGCTGTCTGGTGTAAAAATGCGCCCTCAGGCCAAGTCCGTTTTGTGTTAATAGCTAATGCTGTTGCAATTCGTCTTCCTCATCTCTGCGGGAGACAGGGTACTGCACTGTGAAATCACTGCAAAGCTTTTCCTGAAACCAATAAATTATCTTTTCTCCATTCGCTTTTCAGTGAAAGTGTACTATGCCGACCTTGGTGTGGCACTTGGTGCCGTTGACAACATCACACTTTTTATAAAAAACTTGGCACCTATTAGCACTGTACTGAAAGATATTAATGTTTCGTTGGATTTTTTCAACATCACATCATGTAAGTAAAATAATTTTATAAGTAGTCTACTTTAAAACGCAATATCGAAACGTTCATATGTTTAAGTTTGCGAGTCCTTCAAGTGGCATTAAAGATACATGACATTAGAAGATAGTAGCTGAAAGTAATCGCCTAATAATATGCACCTTACTTTACCATACGGTATTCACCTGTATTATCGTTTGTATTCCTGCTGCCTATTCTGTAACATCTGAAATTTCTTCTGTAAAGCGCTTTGAGGCACATTGTTGTAAAAGGCGCTATATAAAAATAAATTGAATTGAACTGAATTTACAATGCTGGTGTTTTATATATCATATATACACTTTAAGGTACAATCAGAGTACTGAAGACAAGTACCTTAATTGTAAAATGTTATGAGCGACCATCTATATATTTGGGAATTGGTAGCTCAGCATTGGAGTCAACAATAAATTTTATAGTTAACATGCTGGAAATAACTGTTTTAGGTTTGAAATTAAACTCGATTGGGCATTTTTTTTAACACAGACTGTGACATCCGCGGAAACAGATCCTTCTGCACGTGCATGCCAGATTATGTGTGGAGTAACACGGTGTGCCAGACAAATCCAGAGTGCTGTAACGTGGACATGTGCGTTGTGAACGCATCAGACGTCACGCCAGTGTGTCTCCCTTCCACACTAGGTATGGTTTACAGTATAATCCTACACGGGGTACCACCTCCAACGTGCTACATGCCGTATAGTATAAGCAAATCTGTACTTTCTATGCATTATTGTTCTTTTTCTTTTTTGATAATTCGATTTTTTTTTATTTCACAGTAACTGTAACTGGAACCATTACTACTTCAATGACGTGGGATCCTAATTTAGCGACACCCACCACACAACTGTATCTGAATACAGCCAACCAGTTCAAGGACAATGTATGTAACCGAGCTTTCTTTAACGACTTTTTAAAGCAATACAATATACCAGAAAGTTGCCACTGTAAAAACAGCGCAATATTAGCAATGTAGGACGTTCATATTCACTGCGATGAAAATCTGTGCGGAAATCAGATCTGTAGATTGGAATAGATTACTGTGGGATTTTTAAAACGCATTTTTTAAAATTGATATGACATACATTGTATTTTATTTAACAATGATAAACATTAAATTCTTAAACAGTTATTAATTATTGCACTTTCCCCATGATTCAGCTAACCGCTGCCTACAGCATGTTCAGTGGGTTTGAATCCGTGACGATTCGTGGCCTCAGGTAATAGTAATCATATTATGGTCAAATTAAGTAAGCCTTGTTTTCCTGACATGAATAACGTGTTGTATTTATTTCCCATTCAAATGAACGAAGAAAAGGGAGTGTCATTGTAGATTTTTTACTGACTGTGGGCACGCGTTTTGACCTTTCTGCATTTGAAAATGTGACGAGCAAGTTGGAGAAGGAGCTTAACGCAACGTTCCTTGTACAAACAAATGGTAAAATGTTTACTTCATGTTGTTTTTAAGTCGATTGCCTGTTTACCACTACTAAAGCGGGACAAGTAATTACAGGTCAAGGCCTACGATAATAAATTCAACAGAAAAAGTAAATATCGTACTAAAATGAATCGGATATGTCAGCCAGTAGAATGAGTGCGAACAAACGTTGTAAAAAGCCACGTGATGCAATTTCCTTTCTTATACATTATTCTAAACGAATCTGTTGACCGCTTTGCCTTGTCCGGTTCCGTTTTTCGTGTTTTTAGTTTGTCAACTTTATTCGTTAACTTTTCACTGAGAATTTGTTACAAATCACCCGTTTTAGCCTATAAATTAATAATTTATATTTGCCTTTTGCCCCTCACATTTACAGCTCGTTAAATTCTTTTCGCGATAACACCTTACAGTGTTTCATCTATGCTTCTCCAATTAATGATTGTCTGTGCTGTCCGTTGGCAGGGATGGTAGACATTAAATCTCCAACGGGAACACTGTGCTACGGCTCTCAAGTGAATTTAAGTTGTTCCATAAGTGATAAGTGGTATGGCAACTGTACTTGGACAATATCCGTACAAAATGAGACTTACATAATTGAAACAGGAACGGAGGTGACCGTCTCATCGCCTTGCAATCTTAATCTTACGAAAGCGTCGAGTATATGGAAAGGTCTGTAAAAGTGATTTTTTGAAAAACGCATTTACTTCATCTCAGAGAAACTTTTCAGAATGTTTACATACACCGATCAGCCATAACGTTATGAATAACTGGTTGTTTAGTTACAATGGAACCTGGACGTGGGAGGGATATACTGTATCAAGCAGCAAGTGACCATGTTGTCCCTGAAGTTGAGTTGTTGGAAGCAGAAAAAGTGGGCAAGTGTAAGATTTTGTACGACTTTGACAAGGACCAAATTGTGCTGGCTAGACGACTGGGTCAGAACAATTCCAAAACTGCAGCTCTTGTGGGATGTTCCCTTTCTGCAGTGGTCACGACCATATGCGGAAATCCAGGGAGGACATGGCCCCCCCATTCTGAAGGGCTGTACCCCCCAGTATGTCACTGTAAACCAAGCTTTTTCTTTTGTCTCTTTTTCAGGATAGGGAAATATTTCTATTTCTATTCCCTTCCAAGAGTGAAATGAGATTTCCACCCCTGGTCAGGAACTACCAAAAGTGACCCAGCAAAGAAAAACTGGTGAACTGTCAACAGGGTCATGGGCGCCCAGGTTCATTAATGCACGTAGCAAGCTGTCCAGTGTAGTCAGATCCAGTAGAAGAGCTCAGAATGCTGAAAATGTTGATGCTGGTTCTGATATAAAGGAGTCAGAACATACAGTGCATAGCCACAAACCACCAAAAGTGACTACAGCGGGCACATGAGCATCAGAACTGGACCACGCAGCAATGGAAGAAGGTGGCCTGGTCTGACGATCACATTTTCTTTTACATCATGTGGATGGCTGGGTGCATGTGTGTCACTAATCTGGGGAAGAGATGGCACCACGACACACTATAAGAAGAAGGCAAGCTGGAGGAGCCAGTGTGATGCTTTGGAAAGTGTTCTGCTGGGAAACCTTGGGTCCTACCATTCATGTAGATGTTTTGACACATACCACCTACCTAAACATTGTTGCTGACCAAATACACCCCTTCATGGAAATGGTATTCTCTGATGATAGTGGCCTCTTTCGGCAGGATAATGCGCCCTGCCATGCTGCAAAAATGGTTCAAGAATAGTGGTAAAGAACACAGCAATGAGTTTGAGGTGTTGACTTGGCATCCAAGTTCTCCAAATCTCAATCCAATTGAGCATGTATGGGATTCGTTGTGAAAACAAGTACAATCCACGGAGGCCCCAACTCACAATTTACAGGAGTTAAAGGATCTGCTTCTGACAGCTTGGTGCCAGATACCAGAGCATATCATCAGAAGTCTAGTAGAGTCCATACCTTAATGGGTCAGGGCTGTTTTGGTGGCAAAAGAGGAACCTACTCAATATTAGGCAGGTGGGGTGATATGATGGTTATGGCTGATCGGTGTGTAATTATATAGTATAGAAATCTATGTATAATCTTCAGTCTGTTCTTAACAACAATGTGAAATGAATGTTCTAATTCAGGAATAAGTAACATGCTTATTATGAACCTGTAGTAGAGGTTACTGGAATTTATTAGAAAATGCACAGACAAACATGCAAACTATTTGACTTTTAATTTCTTGGTTACTTTTCCCTCAAGGCACCTATACATGTACCTTTTCCAAGGGTGAAATTTCACATCAAGCAAGTATTACTTTGGATGTAGCACTGTTACCGGATAACATTCAGGTTACCAGTACGCCGCCATACCCGGACTGTACATCTGGAGGCAATATAGATGTTACTGTTAACTGTGCTATTGAAAACAGCACGGAAATCTACAATATCACCTGGAATACAAACGGGATAAAGACAGAAACATTACCAAATCAGTTCAACTCGGAACTTCATCTTGTGACATATTCATACAAAGTTACTTTTACCTGTGGCAGTCAAAATAGTGCATGGGTCAGTTGCACCTTTCAAAACAGAAAGCAACAAACTCTACCGGGTACAATCACAATACCCATCATCTACCGTAAGTAATTTTTCTTTCAATTATGTGTGTTTACATCAAATAAACTAACGTAAAGTAAATTTTACAGAAAAAATTAGCAAATTCATTGTTTATGGCTTGACCCGTGGATAACTGGACCTTGTTTTTTTTTAAAGCTCATTTTAAGACCTAAATTTCTTGACTTATACCGGAATATATACGGTTATAAAAGTGAAAAAGACACGAAACCCACATGTAGACTTTTCTCTTATGTCCTTAACTTAGCGGGCAATTCTACGTGTTCGAAGGAAAACGACTGGCCAAAAGCATTGAGTGGAACCACGGCGCAGTTGTCTTGTCCTCCAGGCACGACTGGTACAAGAACACGCAAATGCGAGTCGGGAAAATATGGCCCAGAAATATCTACTTGTGTCAACCTGAACCTCAACAATGTTCTCAACGATGCCATGGTAAGCCATGCCTCCCCTTTCTGTCCTAAACAATTATGCAATGATAAAACTAGTGTATGTGTATGTGTGCCGCAGACTCAGCTGGTCTCAAAAATTTTCCCACCTTGAGAGTGAAGTACAAATATGTAGTGGAATGTCAGAATGTTGCAGTGAAAATCCCCTGGTAGTCAGGACAAGAGTACAATTAGTCCCCTACAAGCAAGGGACTTGGGTCTTTAACCCAGCGGGCTAATTGTCTTGTCTGGTAACTGTACAGGCTGTGAGGTTGTAAGTTTGAGCCCTGGTTACCTCTAAGACAAATGCAAGACCTCTTGGAGAGTGTGTGAGACCTGACTCAAGTGCAAGTCTGGTCTCAAGGACCCCAACTTTAACGTTTATATACAAAAAAAATATTAAAACAACTTTTTAAATCATTATAATGTATTCATAGGTGTTTGTTTGTTGTGTTTGATGCACACTTATCTGATATCTTCAAAGAAAAACATTTCTTTATATTTGTTCTGTATTATTACAGGGTTTACTAAGAGGACGTGGATCGGCAACTGAACTTGCCTTCTCTGTTTTTGAAACTTTAAGCAACTCAACTACTGACAGTAAATCCATCAACTCATTTGCAAATATTAATGCGTCTGTGAATGTCATCACTATTATGAACAACGTTACATCATCTCGTGCAAACTTAAACCAATCTGTACTACCTGTAAGTATTTTGTGATATAAACACGTGAGTTGTACAGTCTGTATAATAGTTTTATAGTATAATGCATAACGTATATGATGTATTAATGAAGCAAAAACTATAAATCTTTGAGAACGTGTCCGGTCTCATTTAAGGTCACTAAAACAATTATATTTACAAGTGCTTTGAGGCAACTTGTTGTGAAAACCTATATATAAAAATAAATTGAACTGAATTTAATTCAGTTCATATGATGGACAGTCACTTCAGTTCAGCTTTCTCAGTAAAGTTGAAATGAATTTGTCAGTTTAAGTCTGGCATTATCATAAAACACCCAATGTAGAACTGTGTAATACATTTTTTATTAAAAATTATAGTTTTATAATTTAAATTATTTTTTGTGACAATAACAATGCTTCATGAAGTGCTGGGAAACTGCTTTTGCACAATAATTATTAATAATTTTGATTTTAGATACACTAAATTTAGACCAATTTTTTTTTTCCTTTTTCAAAACCATCTGCAGTCTGACTTTGATCTTCCTCTTTTAGGGTTTGCTGTCTGCAGCCAGTAATTTGTTGAATGACTCTCTGATTGATTCCTGGAAACATGGATCTGGGACAACATCTTCAGAAAACATATCTATTAGTTACCTGGAGTCTGTTGAAAGCCTCGTGAAAAACATCAACTTAAA
This sequence comes from Chitala chitala, assembly GCA_025773905.1. Classification (NCBI taxonomy): domain Eukaryota; kingdom Metazoa; phylum Chordata; class Actinopteri; order Osteoglossiformes; family Notopteridae; genus Chitala; species Chitala chitala. The sequence goes on from JABJVR010000021.1 coordinate 7,994,168, forward strand.
TTTCACTGATTTCCGTTCAGAATACAACTTCCCAAATGTTGAACTCCATAGTTGTGATGCAAGAAACTCATCGAACTGCAGCTACAACCTCTTTAACATGAGCGTACAGTTGGAAAACCAGACCAGCGGGATTGTGAAAACAGTGGCATTCCAGTCGCTCAATAAGATTGTACGTGAGCCAAGTAACTTTGTTGGGACCATTTTCAACAGCATAGTAGTATCGACAACAATACAAAACGGCAGCCTCTTGGGCAACATAAAAATGAAATTCCCAATGTTACAATCCCGATCTAAGAACATTCCGATGTATTGTGTGTTTTGGAATGTCAGTTTGGGGTTATGGTCTGCCGACGGTTGCCAGTGGGAGCTGTCGGATTCTGGCAACACAAGCGTTTGTGTTTGCGAGCACCTGACCTCGTTCTCCACGCTGATGGCGAAAAACCCCATCACGCTTCCTTACCTGGAGCAGCTGACCTACATAGGCCTAGGAGCCTCCATCTCGTCCCTGTTTGTCTGCCTCGTAATAGAGCTTTTTGTGTGGAACAAGGTTGTCAAGTCGAGCATTGCCCACTTTCGCCACACGGCTCTCGTCAACATCTCGTTGTGTCTCCTGCTGGCGGACTGCGCTTTTCTGGTGTCCTCGGTTAAGGTCCAAACCACATGGTGCTGCACACTCGTTGTTGTGAAGCACTTTTTTTACTTGGCCATGTTTTTCTGGATGCTCTGCCTAAGCATAATGCTGCTCCAAAAACTCATCTTTGTCTTTCTCCAGATGACAAAGAAGACCTATTTGACCATTTCCATTATAACCGGCTATGTGTTTCCTTTAATAATTGTGTTCATATCCTACGTTAGCTATGAACGCGGCGCCACAGGCGTCTACTATTCAGAAGAAAGCTGCTGGCTGATCTACACAGGTCCAATGAAGGGGTCGATTTTTACATTTATTTTCCCAGTTTTAACAATTGTTATCATCAACATCTTTTCCATGGTGGTGGTCATCAGCAAACTCTTGACACCACAAGTGTCAGAAGGCAACAAAGCAGATGAGAAAGAGACGTTAAGAAGTATCCTGAAGGCCGTGGTCTTTCTAACGCCGGTTTTTGGAGTAACATGGATTTTTGGATTTTTTGTGTTCATTACTGACCTCACACAAGGCTTCTGGGTTTACTTTGTTAATTATACTTTTACTATATTGAACAGTTTCCAGGTATTCTTTTTACATCTTTACATACTCATAACATGCCTTATATATCACTGCCTTAGGGCGTTGTTCATATTTCCTGTTTTCTTTTTTCTAGGGAGTTTTTGTGTTTTTGACTGGTTGCTTTGGTGATAAAAAGGTAATTAATAAATGAGTTATTTAATGAAGCTTTGCTCTGCATTTACCAGCTAATTTTATAATTTACCTTAAAGTCATATTAAGATCTTTTCCAATAAATAAGTCTTGATTTTCCCTTTTTTAAATAGGTTCGAGATATAGTACTGACTTTCATTCTAGGGGTAAGTTAAATTTCAACATTCTGAATGTGTCATTTAAAATGTCTAGTTTTAAACTGGAGAATTAATCTATTAAACTTTTATTAGTCTTCACAGACAACAAAATCTGAGGTATCAAAAACTTCATCTATTGCCAAGAAATGAATATTTTCCTCTGCTAGAAAAGGTAAGAACTCAAAATTTGAGTATCTTATACTATCTGCATATAATATATACAAAGTAAGCCTGTTTGGTGTTACATAAAGTAATCCAGTTTTTTTTTCTTTTGTAGATTGAAGAAAGGGTTATTTAATAATGGCAACAAAGAAGTATATAAAGTTAGGTATATGTTAAATATTACATATGTTAATCTTACATTTAATACCATTTGTTTGCAATTTATGCACATTAAGGTATAAACACCCGCTGACCTGAATCTTTCCAACACCAAAAATAAAAACGCTTGTATGTACATCACCAAAACATGTAAAACCTACAACAAAATTTTTTTGTTTTTTTGTGGTGCAGCGTTTTACATGTATTTGTATGTAGTATGCCAAACTAGAGAGGCTGGTGGTTGTGGTATATTGTAAAACATCATGGAAGATTAATCAAAACCATTTTTTAACAATCCTTTTAAAAAGAAGTAAACATATGCTGTATAATACATTTTAAATTACTGCATTATCCTGGGTGCCTTCAGAGCCAAGTACATTTAAATACAATTTTCTTTCAATTTAAGCTTAAGCAAGGTGTGAAAATTATAATGACTTAGTATATAAAATGAACCTTGTATTTTTGGTATGCTTGACATAATTCACAAATATTTTCACTAATTCTTTACTTGTGCAAAAAAAAAAAATTGTTTGCAACAATTTTTGTTCAGTGTCTTACATGCACTTACAATGGGCAGAGCCATCATTAAACAACTACAGGTAAATTTCAAGTCACGAAAGGCACGCTGATGCTTTGTCAGTCTGGCTGCCGCACGTCTACAGGGCAGAACTAAAAGATTCTTTTGTCAAATTGGTTACCTAGAGATATGTGTGTAAAGAACTGTATGACAGTCCACTGCAACAAAATAGCATGTGAACCTTGTAGAAATGCTTCCATAGAATAGCTGTAGCGTATGAGCCAAGAAAGAGTAATCAATATGGACTGCTGTTATGGGATTTTATTTTAAAATTCACCTCTTTATTACTGCTTGCTTACTTTCACAAGTAACGGTTTTGTAAATTGTAATTTTTAACTTGAATTTGGTAATCTTTCACCTCCTTATTTACAAGTTTTAGAACTATATTTGCTTCATTATTTAATTTCAAACAAAAAGCTGTTTTGACGACGTCACTAAACCTTTGTATGGTCACTGACAAAAGAACACCAGGATTTTCTTATTTGTTGTAAATGTGTAGAGTACATCTGTAAATATGCTTTTAGATTCTGTTGGTTTAATAGAGGAACCCGAATAGCTGCTTTTTTACGTGATTGCACTGAATGATAAAGCTTTGCTGTGACCTGAATAGAAAATGGACAATTAAAAGGATAAAACACATTTTAATGTTGTCTGTGTTGGAATGTTTTCATACATTCAGAGGTCGGTGGAAGAGTGCTGATGATATAAAAACACATTCCAAAAACATCACGCAATGTGAAGTAGCTCCTGTGTTTTAAATTCATGTTCGTGAACAAGAAGCAGCTTTTTCTTGCATATGCCCTTTTCATAATGTCTGTAAAGGCTTTCTGTCGACGCTTATCGTTTTTGAATCGTAACGGTATCTTTTAATTGCCCAGAGCAATAGATAAGGTTTCCGTGGGAATTGGGTGTTACCCCACTGTTTTACAACTATTGGGTATTCATCAAAATAAATGGGTGTCCAGCTTTTCAGTACCCCGTGGTTTCAAGTTTAATTGAGTACTTGCAATGACTAAATTGGTATTTGATTTTTATATAGTTTTTTTTTTTAAACCTAAGACAAGTTTATTGGAAAGAAACATGTTTAATTATGTTTAGAAATTATTATTACCTGTATACTCAAAACCACTGGCAACACCAAAAAAATGTAACATGAGCTGAAGAAATGCACACAAACCCCTGGCAGCATCATAACAGGCATATACAAAAACAGGAAACTAACGTTTATGAGGATTTGCTTAAATATATTCTTTACATTTTTCAGTGGTTCTTATATGTTGTAGGTTTATGGGATATTGCTCCAGATAATTTTTTAAATAAATATAGTTCAAAAACGTTCGCGATTACCACCCGAATAGTAACGAAAATGCATTCGTAATCTTCCGGGTATTGTCGAGTCATTCCGAATAAAACCGATTAGATGCACTTGAACGCACCGGCTACAGTATAGGTGGTCATCGGCTATTTTTGACGTGAATAGAATCCCAACGAATGGGGTTATTGTCGTTAACATTAGCGTACGAAGTAATAGAGACATTTGTTGCATTTTTACCGGATATATTAAGCAGTTTATTTGCGTATTCTACTGTTGTGAATAGTTCATTACGCGTCAGTTTTAAATTAGTTGCGTATCCTCTTTTTTTATCAGTAGTACTAGTATTAGTACGCTTTGATCTGAAAACAGTTGGGTATCCGGCGTTTTTTTGCTGAGCAAATACGCGCCTTATCTATTGCTCTGATTGCCACAATCATTACTGATAAATCATTGTGATGTCTACGGCATCATGAGTTTAAGGCTTGCAAAGGATTACTATATGAAAAACCTGTGAACTACTTCATAGGAGAATGGACTGAATACAGTGGTGTACACAAAAGAAGCAAACATCATGTATTATCTGTTCGTTTTTTTTTTCCTTTCTTGCGTAGTCTTTGAATTTCTGTGCCGTCATTATAATTTTGAGATTGCATTATTCATTTTTTTTTCGTCTGGGGCGGTTCCGTTCGATTTCTTTCTTTTGTTCTTCCCATTCTTCGTCAGTTTCGTCCAGCTCTATGCCCTTCAGCTGGGCCTTCCGACGATGGGCACGGCATTCATCTTCTGCTCTGCGGTGTGCAAAAACAAGTCAAAATAAAAAGGCATACACGCAGATTTGTTCCATCAGATCTGACGAAATGCATAACAGATAACCACCAGACATTTAAACCTTAGCCAGTGGCCAACTTCTAAAGTTTCTATACAAGGTATGACACTGTGCTTGCTGGTTTGTTCTCGTTATAATAATTAAGTAAAGTTCTCTATCGCGTTAACTTTCAAACGCGTATGGTGGACACAACTGCAACATATCACAATACGTTTTCGTCCGCTGTTTTGTAATTGTATCAGATCATCTGACAAGATATGTGTCCGTCGCTTCTGGGTACTACTGTTCAGAATGTGTCATTTCATGTTTGTGACTCTTAACATTTAATCTTTAAATCTTTGAAAACATGCATTGCGTTTGGGCTTTGTTTTAAACCAAGAAACGTAGCGTGCGATCGAATATGTTTTTAAACAATCCAGGAAACGTTGACAGTCCCTTACATTTTAAGGAATTCAACGCAATCTTTATGGCCGTAGATTTGCGCGATTCTCACAGCTCGGTCCCCGGACGCGTCCTCTGCGTCGATGGGCGCATGCGCGGAGTGCAGCAGCCGGAGCACCCCCAACCTTCCCGACTCCGCTGCCAGGTGAGCAGGGGTCCACCCCGAGTCGGTCCTAAGACACGTCCTAGCGCCGTGCTCCACCAGAATCCTCGCTATCTCCGTATGTCCTGGGTGCAGCGGTAAATCATAAACTTATAACATTTAGAGTAGGCCATTTTACTCGGTTTTAAAACCCATGACATACCAGAGTTGTGGCTCAAGAATCAAAGTCAACTTTATTTTAACAGTCAATTATGCCCTTATGTGCCAGACTCAATGAAGAATCGAAAAATCGTTTCTCTCCGACACCAGGTGCAAAATAAAATGCAATAAAACAAAATACAAGAACAGCAGCAGAATCAGAACTGTAGTGCAAATATTCAGAAACGACGTTTCCAGTTACAGTAAATGGTATTTAGATCTTGTGTCTGTGAATGACGGGTGCTTTAGTGTGTGTTTGTATTAGTTTGTATAACAAATATATCTCTTATTACATCCTGTTCATTACTGTGTCGGCTCAAGGTGTTTTAGACTAATGTAACTGCAAAAGTAACAAAGACAGCTCCAGCGTAGCAGTCAATGTAACATTATGTCTACCTTCTGCAGCCGCCCAGTGCAGCGGCGTCCTGCAGTTCCAGTCCACGTCTTTCTCGTTCACGCTGCACCTCTTACTCCTCACGAGTTTCTCCACCAGGTCGCAGTCCCCAGCCGCGGCTGCCTGGTGCAGCTCCGTCATCGCTGTCATCGCGACCTGCTAAAAACCATTAATTGCAATGCGGCTTGTTAAACCGGTTGTTTGCCATTAACTAACCTTGCGATATGCACTGTCATTGGCACAGGACAAACTGCGCAATAAGCAACAGGTTAGCGAGATAGACCTTTCACGTTCATGGATGGACGTTAACAATAAAATTGAGTTGTTTTATTACAAAAGTGCTACGTTTTTCTAATCCCCTTCAGATGCTATCTCTATGGAAACGAGAAAACAAACTAACTACGGGAGCCGCTAGGTGACAAACGAAGCTTGTCTTGGTCATTTACCGAGAGTCAGTTATCAAAGAACAATAGAGAGTTTTTGTAATGTTAAACACACCGTTTCTTTTTTGTGAATTCATAACGTTTAGGTGAGTCGTGCGGGAGCTGTAGCCTGCTCTGTCAGAGAGTGCGACGAGATTGATTAATTCTGCTCGATTTCGAAATAGCTACATGTAATTCAGTTCAATTTATTTCTACATAGCGCCTTTCGCAACAAATTACTTAAAAGCGCTTTACAGGATGAGGTTACAGATGTAACAGAATTAACAACAGGTGGATGATTGAAGTTAAAGCCAGATAACAATTTAGGAGATGAACCAGAAATTCCACAGTTTGGAGGAAAAAAAAAACCTCTTGGGACCCAAAGTCGACTGACTGCCCAGCCCCTCCTAGGCATACTAACATAATAGAGTACAAAGATTATAATGGAGACTATAAATGTAAATAACATTATAGGTCCTTCTGTGCTCCAGGTGTAGGAGTAGGAGTAACTCTCTGCAGGCATCCACCAGGCGAAGGCTGCATTTGGGGGGTGGGTGGGGTGTTACACCGGCTCAGCAACTCCAACAAGGCATCCGAGTTATTAATTTTATAGTTTATCAACGTTTTAACTACATGCTCCTACAGTGTAATGTAATAAGTGGATTTCAACCATGAGATGATTTTATATCTTGAATGCTGTAGGTCAGAGTAGTTAGATTGGCCTACAATTCAAACAAAAATACAAAAAGGAAATGTGACAGTGGTCATATTTGTAGCTTTCTCCTATGCTGAACAATAGCAGATGTGTCTGAGAAATACAGCTATTTGCAAAGGCACTTGATTTAGATGCATTTGTGAAACATTTTTTGTACTGCATAACAACCGACAAAAAGGTGTATTTGAAAAATGTGATTAGGCCATATTTTTATTATTTATTTTATATTAAATATTTATTTATCTTTTCCTCTATGTATCTGTAGAGGGATAATTGTATTTTTATATGAGGACCACTTAATACGGAGGCACGGTGGCGTGGTGGTTAGCACTGTTGCCACGCACCTCCAGGCGTGGGGTTCATTTCCCACCTTGGGTCTGTGTGCGTGGAGTTTGCATGTTCTCCCTGTGCTTGGTGGGTTTTCTCCGGG
>JABJVR010000021.1:8001503-8063343 GCA_025773905.1 Chitala chitala
AATATATTTATCTGCCAATTAAAGATTCAGTCTTCAAGCACATCAGTTTAGAGCAGAATCTGTTATGGGAATTGATAGGTTTAAAAATATACCTCTAAACAGTTTTCACTGATACAAAATACTTATACATACTTTTTAGGGAATGTGTACCTATCATGTAAACATCTAAAAAAATCAGCATATTGGTGCCCTGTGCGGCGGGAACAAAAAAGCACCTTGCTCTTTGTGCTGATCTCGCTGCTCTGCGAGCTACTACTGCTGTGGCGCTTCTTGACCTTTCGGAACATCCTTCACCATGACGGCAGAACCTGAAACTGAAGCGAGTGAAGCGGAGTTAGTCCAGCCCTGTCCGAACGCGCGCTCACGCGAGCGCAGGACATTGCGCGCGCTCTCGGTGACAGCTCTGACCTGCCCGTTTTAACTGCGGTGCGTGGCTACCTCAAATTTCAAACTTCAATTTAAGGTCTTTATTTTATGTAAGCATGCAGTGTTCTTACATCTTGCCGCACTACACGTGTATATATCACATGCATAACTAATTTAGCTTAAATAACGCTCGTTCTGAATTAAGTTACAAGTAGTATAATAAAAATATATATATCTAATTTAAAATGAATATACTGTAGTTGTAAATGCGTTTGACAGATTACGCGACCACGTGAATTACAGAATACCATGATAAGGTAAATCGTGTTCGGGGCATTGGACTAACTAGTTTACTTTTGACATATGCAACATCACAGCGGGGTAAAATTGAGGAGCGACCCACTCCTGGTGCTTTTACCATGACAGAAGGTGATAGCATCTATGCTGCTGAAAGCACATTATGTTAGGGCTCAGAATGCGTTAATTGTGGATCAAATAATTACACAGGAGAAAACGATCGATTTAAATTCATTAAATGGCAAAAAACAAATTAACGAAACGATTAACACACTGAACGAAATCGTGCATAAATAGTTGTTTGTCAAAGATGAAAAAATAAACACACGTTTATTTAAACGTCTCATTCATCCGCAATTTATACACGAAAACAGCACAAGACGTTTAGTTGTCTTCTGTATTAAATGTTTGGTTGATAGTCTTTAGTAAAATGTTAAGACGAATCAGCGCGCACTCGCGTTTTAAATCGCCGGTCCAGCTGCACTCATGAACCGGACCGACCTCACACCAGTAGGTCCGTATTGTCCCTTAGGGAGTTAGATAACCAAACATTCCTGTGCAACTAACGGAAACCCCCTGCTAGGACACGTTTAACCCACCCACTCCTAACCCCATCATCATATCCTTTTGTTCAGCTGCGTTTAAAACTGACCCCGTGTGAACTAACAATTATTCTGGCAAAGGATTAACAAATGATCGCTTGTTAGGCGTCCTGTTTGGCAATACCTCCGTTTTAAACTCACTTTTGTCAGTTTGTCAATCTGAAATGTGCTGTTTTTTTCAGTAAAGCTGCAGTCTCCGGTTTAAAGTCTGTATTTGCGATAGTTTCATGACACCGACTTCCTTTAAAACTCCACCCTGTCTGTCTTAAAGTGAACGCAGCAAAACTGGGTCAAATGACGCATCACTGCACGTCACATTTTCTGTTCAGCCGGCAACATATTTGCAAAAGTATTTTATCAAATGTACATAATTGGCTGACATTAAAATGGAAACACGCGTAAAACTCCCACGTGATGGCGGTGATGCCGATTCCTGCGCAACGGAGAGAAATAACACTGAACACGTGTTAGAGTTTCAAAGCATTGGGTTTGATTTCCAGCACGAGTTTACTACATGACCAATACGTAAACAATTAACAATTAATCTTAATCGCCGTGTTTGAATGCGTAAAGCAGTGCGAGTTTGAGGAGAAATTTAGTTTAAAATGCATTTCTTAATTTTCATATGAAAGGCACGCTTAAGGAAAGGTTTATTGTGCAAAACTGTCAATCTGGACTTCACCAGGGAATGTACCAAAACAAGAAGATTAATTCCTGATGTTCCTGTAACATAAATATTGTGGAACCATTACCATACATACTCTGAATACGTTGTATCTACGTACTTGGATAAACAACCGAACAAAAACTAGTTTGACGTAGTGGGTATACGTCATGACACGTCACATTAAGACGTGTTGTTGCCGCAAGTGTCACAACGGGAACAGCAACATCAGCACCAGCAGCCAATAACACTGTATCCCAGATAGGGATGACAATGTTTCCAGCACAAGAATTACTATAAAGAAGAAAAAGTAAAATAAGATTGATATTCACTTCTCTCCGTCACACACGCACACGTTCTCTTTCAATGCTAATATTGTCATGTCCTCAATAAGATGGTTTATGGGTCGAAGAGCTTCCTACAGCTTTAAAAACTCTTTTACAAACATACAGCATGGTAGTATTCTCACACGTGCCAATATATTAAGCTCCAGATAATTTTGTTTAAAATACAAATGCTACAATTTAAACTAGACTTTAAATAATGTAACACGTTTTAATTGTATCGTTACATGAGAGATTTTAGTTCTTTAAAGCAAATCTCCATGTATATACAGTGTAGTGCTAACTTGCACTATGATGTAACATTTTAACACTGCTTTTTAGTTACAGCATTAAAATAATGTTCTGCCTGAATAGCACTACTCACTGTTAAATACAGTAGTTTTGTGAAAAAGGCTATGAATTAGTTAAAACATTTCTGCCATTGTTTTATTTGCTTTAAACTAATTGCTTGCTTAGTTAATAGACAGCTTAGCGAGAAAAAGTTGCACGCTACCCTCTACTGGTCAGAAGTGGGTAATACATCTAAACGGAAAATATCTCGTAATTGCAGTGATTGCCTCTTACCACGAGTGGGCAGAACGCGGTATTGAAAATATGATTTTTTCTCGTGGTAATCCGGTATTTTTATTAGTAAATGCTACGAGTTTATGGCAAAAAGTAGTGTAATTTATATGTACTGAATTAAACATTTAAAGTTAACCTTGCTTTATTCTGAGCTCAAAGTCAAAGGAAACAAACCAGACCTCAGTAGCACTGTAGTGTAGGAGGTAAGGAAAGGGGTGGGTAAGTGTTAGGTTGCTGTTTCAAACCCTGATAAGTGTCCCTCAATACAAATTTCTGTCTGATTAATTAATAGAATGCCCCTACGAGTAGGGGTTTATACAAAATTTAAAACTTTCTCTTGGGGGGGGGGCTACAATTATGAGTCTTGGTAGACATCAGTCAGCTATGTAACATCCTATATACAACCTCATTCTGCAATTCAAAATTTAACACGTAGTGCAGAAGGCGGACCGGTTTGTACAGGCTCTTCTGGTTGTCCTTTTTATTTGTTGTGTCTGAAACTTAATGCAGGTTAATGTTAAAAGCTGTGCAGGTTAATTTTAACATTTTCTCATAGCTGTGTTATATTCAAGTATTTTAAATGTTTAAATACCACAAACATCAGCCTGGAATGTTTATGTTGTAGCTAAGTTCTGATGAAACGTTTAGAGAAATATAACAGTCTAGCACACAAACTTGTGCCATTGTAAGTTTTATTGGCTAACATCACTATTAACACAAATGTATGACAGGCAAAAATAAAATCAACCATAACAAGCAAACAACGTGGAAATTGCACGTTTTTTAATATTTATTACATTTGTATTCCTTTTACATTGCTTAAAGCAATTCCTGTTACAGATCCACCAAAAATAAATTACAGTACCTTTTTAAGCATGGCATGTAACATTTTCCTGGCCCGTGGAATGCAAATTTTTAAAAAAATTTTTTTTTTTTTATCCCCAACAAGGAGGGCAGCCAGTCAACCTTGAGCCCCCATCGGCTTTTTTCTCCACACTGTGGAGTTTCTGGTTCCTCTCTTCCATTGTTGTCTGGCTTTATCTTTAAGCCTCAATCATCCACCAGCTGTTAATTACAGATAATACAGAATTTCTTTCTGAGAAGCTCTTTGGAGACAACTAGTTGTGAAAGGTGCTATATCAAAATTAATTGAAATTTGTTACATCACAGAGAAAATAATTTCAAATTTAATAACATTTCTGTAGTCCACGCATTCCCCATTTGAACTTTTGGACAAAAAAAAGCAGCTTTCTATTTTCTATATGTGCATGCATATGCATGTGTAAAAATAATCCTGAATGTTACACCTTTTTATAGTGTTCAATAGAAAATTTAATAATAGTACTAAAAACATAAAAATATAAAAAAAAAAAATGTAAAAGTCATTTGATAATCAGAAATAAAAGGTGATTTTTCCATCAGATATGAATATTCCAATTTTGACATTTATGGCAAGGCAACATTAACAGTGTTAAGGAGTCTGTCAGACCTTACAGTTAACACAAAACGTAGACAGCTGCTTCCTGTCCCACTACAAACAAACACAGTATTCCTCTCTACTTGCAACACAAATTTACCTTGAACAACATCTGACAGCAAACCTTCACGATACAATATTAACTTGAACAGGCAGAAAGATCTATTATAATTAATGAAACGAATACATTATTCACACTAGCATATGGACAAAATGTCATTTTCACGTTGTCTCTTTTAGTACCGTAGAAACAAACAGAAAACCATATTATACAAATTATGCTGCACAGATTAGCCAACATGAGACGAGGCTACACAGAATAGAATACTACATCCTAAAACATTTCCACTTAAATCTACTCTGAGCTCAAACTCACCAGCGAGGCGGGCAAGCCCCTAAAGCAGACCCATCTGTCATCTTTTGAAACAGGTCTACAGGCCATAGGAGCCTGAAAAACACATCACTGCGCCCCCCTCTGGTGAAAAATCTACACTGAAAAATACAATACTGACAACATCCACCCACTATCTGTTAGGCAAGGGTGTGTTAACTGAAGATTTAAAGATTCATTTCAATTGTGTAACTATACACAACTGTGACATTTTTCACAAGGCCTATTTAGTAAAAACCACTATCGTAGCCACTGTTATGAAATGTGTTAAAAGCATTCTACTCCATTTCATCATAATTTTCTGAATATCACCGAAGCCAGGTTCAGGTTAGCGGTACACTACGGTGACGGCTTCCTGATGCGGGTGGACGTTTTGCCATCACATAACGAAATACAGCCCCATGTTGACCCTGAATGTTTAAAATGTCCAGTGTGGTGGGGATGGAAGGAAATCAGTGTCTACTCAAGGATGTTACCAGTAAGGTAAAAGATACAGGATTGTCTCATTACATACAGCAGGCTGTTCACTTGTACAAATGCCTGGTTTCAGACGGTCATTTTAAATGTAAACCACATTTATTTTTTATAATGTACACCCACATTATGGAGAACAAAACACGAGGTATTTACCTCACATTTTGTCCTCCCATACAACAGATATCTCAGTTAACCTAAGAATATTAACAAGTAATATTAAACTCTCCACATGAAATGATATTTACTGTAATATAAAACTCTACAGATAAAAGTGTGCAAAAAAACTTTCTATATTTGGTTATAAATTATACCCTAAAAAGAAACTTCACAGAAGTGATAGGAAATAATCTATATTTACATTTTAAATGTTTTAAATTATCATTTCAACATCCCTGCTCAAACAAAAATAAAATGCATATGCTAATATACTAACTGATCCATATACACTGCGTCCCTATATTGTGTTTCAATGCAAAACTGTAAAACTCATACTGGCTTTAACTGAATTTCAGCTAGTTCAAACTGAGAGAAATCACCTTGTCAGATAATCATTTAAATTTTTATGTCTCATATTCATTTGCTTATAACTGAAGGCATGTACAATCCTGCCAAATGTCACAGAGCACCATTCAGACCAGTTTGGTCTGGCAGACACACGTTTCCATAAGTACTGTAAATAAACCATCAGACGGCTGCAGCTTGACATGTTGGCAAAGTCTGGCTAGACTGGTGACTGATCACTACACATGCCTAATTATTATTACAAATGTTCCCCAACATATATTTTTATTGAGTTTTTAAGATCAGGCTAATGAATTTTATATATTTTGAATAACTTGATACATGTGACCAAAAGCAGTCTAATGCCTTTTTAAGATCTAACTTTGAATTTTTAGGATCGAGCAAAAGTTGTCATTCAAGATTCCTTCATACAGTATTTTTATGTTCCCAAACGAGGTAAAGAGATTTACAGGGAAAAACTGAACAAATACTCATTTCCTTTGGCTGTTGGCAAACGTCTATTATGAGAAAGTGAACTAGAAATAAAATAAAAAGACTAGTAAAGCCACTCTTCGATTAAAATGTTAAGTTTGCACAAATGCATTTAAAAAGTGCTTTAGTACACAAAGTGCATATGAACTTTCAAATCACATTTAAGTGCTAAATTCCCCACTCACTCCTAAAAGGGATTGAATTTAAATACATCAAACTCAGGACGACATTCCCAGTTAAAACAATCCAATTAAAATGTGAACTCTCGTTAGCGGCAGAGGACTGGCTCACTCTCAATCCCAGAAGCTGCTTTAAGCTCTGCAACATTGGCATTCATTTAAAAGGTTGCAGTATCAAGGAAAGCATTAGTCTCGCTTCCAAGACCTAAAAAACAACAGTATTCTAATAAAAAACAATATACATAGTTAAATAAGGCAGCCTGTAAAAAAGGACAGGTGTTCCATTAGCTTCTGTATGCTAGAGCAGCGTATAATTCAGAAGAAAACCACAGTATACTAAGTCTGTCTATCAAAACCCCCCAACAAGCAAATGACCTTTAACCCTGTGGAACACATAAGGTGAACGAGACATCGTTGCGCTTGTGTGTACAATGCTGTTAGGTGCTCTTATGACTGTTCAGCTCCAAGTTTCACTCATAGTTTGCAGGAACTGCAACACTGAGTAGTAGTAATCTTAACGTCGGTGCTGAAGCGAACTGCAAAGCGCCGTGTCTCCAAGTTAGAGCTACGTCACCTGGGGTTCCACAGGATTAAAGCCACGCCTGATGGCAGCAAAAGAGGCCATTTGTGTCACTGTGACTTGCCGGATTGACCTAGCCGAGCGCCGCTTCACTTAAGCCGCTGCGTGACGTTGGCCAGTGCCACGGCAAAGGCCTGCACCGCAGAGAACGGGTACTGAAAGTCCAGGATGTAGGCGTTACCGTCAATTCTGCCAAACTGCATCACCTGCAGGAAGACAGGGAACGGCACCCGTCACATGACATACCGTACAAAACGCGAAACATTCTGGGTAAGTTAAGGCCAGCACACATGGTCTTACTTGTCTTCCTTCCAACTCGATCTGGAAGTTCTTGGCCGACTCTTGTGTCACCCTTCCCCCGAAGTCGAGCTGGTAGACTTGTGTGGCCTCGTTCCAGAGGGGCTGCTTGTTGGCCATGACGTAGACAAAGCCCTGGCTGCCCAGGCCGCGGTCCTCCTTCTCGCTGGCCTTGCGGCCCTTGATCTCCTCCAGCTCGCTGGTGCTGCGCTGGCTCCGCTTGCTCTTCCAGCCCTTCTTGCTGCTCTGGCTCTGGTTCATGAGCTCGTCGCCGCTCACAAAGAGCTCGGGCTCGCTGTCCGAGCTGTCCTGGAACTCGTTGGTCTTGTTCATCTTCTTGGCCTTCTGCTGCTCCTTCTGGCTCTTCTGCTTCTTCTTCTCCCGGCTGAGTCCCGGGCTGGATACGAGTGTGTTGAAGTCACCGAGCACACGGCCCTCCTTCTTTGACTTTCCCTGTGCGGCGCCCGCGACGCCGGTCTCCTCTCCCTGGCTGTCGAGGCTCCTGCGGCCCTTTTTGCCGAACTCGTCCCCCCTCTGAGGCATCGGGCTTTCATTCAGTGGCAGCACTTCTTGGAGGTTGTCGCTGGCCTCTGCCATGGCCTCCGTGAAACTCAGCCGATTCTGAAGGTCAGCAGCAGCAGGTGGTGGCGACACTACCGACTGCTCGACTGCCTGGTGGGTTACGCTGGGAAGTGTCTCCGGGGGACTCTGCACGGGTGGGCAGGAGCTGTAGATGTTCCAGGGGTGTATGGCTGCAGAGGGCAGCTGGAGACCAGTACACGAGCTGGAGCCTGGGTAGATGGGTGGCAGTGAGCAGCACGATAAGTTGGCTAAATTTGTTGGGTAACTGGGTGGCAGTGCCACTGCAGGGTCCTGCTGAACGAACGGAAGAGGCGTCACAACATCCTTGATGGAACACAGCTGCGAAGCAGACTGCAATGGCTGAAGCCCACTGTAACCTGGCGGAAAGGGCAAGGGCATCTGGTACGGTGCCTGGAACGGTGGAGCACCGAAGCCAGAGGACGACTGCGGTGGAAGGTCAAAGGGCAATCGGGACAGGTTTAAATGCTGCTCTTGGTTAAGAACGATTGGTGGTGGTGGGGGGGGTGGTTTGTGTGGCATAGGAGGAGGGCCAGTCAGAGTGGGCTGTTCCTGAGGAACCCAGATTTCTTCAGCTGTCCTGCTGGTGTCCCACTGGTAAGGAGGAGGGCGCTTCATCGACAGACTGACGTCACCCAGGTTTAGGTGGCGAAGGGACTTCTCCAAGTGGCACTGCTGGCCCAGCTCCTCGTCCTCAGTGAAAGCAGAGTTGATGTAATCCGTCCTGTCTTTGCCGCCCTCCGGTGGACTAAGCAAGTTGTAGGAGGACTGCGAGGTCAAAGGCGATGCACTGCTCGAGTGGACAACGATGGTGCTGAGCTGGGCACCGTTTCCCAGCGGATAGTCTGGTCTCACGATGGCCGCGGCTGCAACAGCACCGCTGCCGCCACACATGGTCGCGGTGCCAGCGGCGGCACTGACACCGGATCCACTGCCGTTACCGTTACACTGGCTGCAGGAGTGCACGGCCTTGGGCCCCCTGCGCTGATATGATGCCGCCAGAGCTCTGTTCACCTTGGACTTAGTAGGCAGAGTTTTTGCAGACACCTGCGAGACCGTCAGGCCCCCCTCTCTGTTGCCGAACTGCAACGTGGCGTGCACAAGCCCAGAGTTTGCGTGTTGGCCGGGATTCCGGCCAGAGGTCGCTGGATCGGGGTAGGGCGGCGGATCCCTGCTGGGTATCGAGTACCGCGGTATCGTGAGCCTGTTGAGGGTGGCGGACGTGTAGGAAAGTTGCGCCTTCTTCTTCTCAGAGGAAGTTACCCTCAGAGTCGCCGAACTTCCTGGGCCCTGCAGAGGGTACACGCTCTGGTTATACACCAGCCTCGTGCGAGGACGGCACACCTCCTCCACGTTTCCGCTGCTGTCAAAAGTGGTTATCCTTTCGTACCCTACTGGGGTCTGGTACTGGGAGGTTACAGGGAAGAGCAGGAAGTCCTTCTTCAGGCACAGGTCTAAATGTGGCTGGCCAGTGCTGCTGGCTGTAGGGCCCGTGGAGGCTCCTGAGGCTGCAGATGTCACAGTGCCTGGGTAAGGAGGAGGAGGATTCATCTTGCTGATCTCCAAAGGGGCATTAAAAACGGTAGCATCGCCATAAGTAAGCAAGGATGTTGAGTGCAGGGGTTTGGGTTTCACCTGAAGGTCCGGCTCCCTCTTCTCAGGCCCGCGCTCGTCAGGGAAGCGGGGTATCTGCAGCACCACCGGAGGCCGAGGCAACGTCGCCGGGGAGTGGGTGGATGCTAATGGCGGCAAAGGAAGTTGCATTTTAAGCTGCTGTATTTGCTGATGCTGCTGCTGCATTTCTTGGTGCTGCTGCTGCATTTGCTGGTGCTGCTGCTGCAGCTGCTGCTGCTGCTGCCGCATCTCTTGGATCTGCTGCTGGATCTGCTGCTGCTGCAGCTGGATCTGCTGCTGCTGCAGCTTCATTTGCTGCTGCTGCTGCAGCTGATGCTTAAGTTGCTGCTGCTGCAGTTGGTGTTGCAGCTGATACTGCATGTGTTGTTGCTGCTGTTTCTGCTGCTGTTTCTGTTGCAGTTTTACTTGATGTTGCTGCTGCATTTGTTGCTGCTGCTGATTCTGCTGTTGCATTTGTTGCTGTTGTTGCCGGTGATGCTGATGAATTGCCTGCTGAGGTGGAGGAGGAGGTGGAGGAGGAAGCCCAGCCAGAAGACGTCCCATGTCCAGCCCACTGAAGATCACTTGTCCAGGACTGGGATACCTGTTGGGTATATTGTACTGAACCGTTGCAAGCTCCTGGTTATGGCCAGGGACTCCGGAAATGGCAGCTGAAGCCGCGCTCGCAGTAGCATTGGTCAGGACATCGAGCTGAACGTTCTGGCTGGCTAGGAGGGACTGGACCAGGCCGATGCTCTGAGTGGGAGACATGGCTTGGGCAGGGCTGTGAATGGGTGCAATGGGGATGTTCACGGTGCACGGGGGGCTGTCATCAGCGACCCCAGATGCTCCTGTCACTTGGCACAAAGCACAACACTGCTGTTAAACAGATTATCCTGTGCTTTCCAACGCCCTGAACTTCAATAAACGCAACCAACTTCATGAGCACTTGCAACAAGCTGAGGTAACAGATTTTATAAGATTAAATATAATGATTTGAGATGCTCAGTGTCAAACTTTTCATTTCTGTACCTGCCAAATCGTCCTCATCCTCACTGAAGACATTTGGGTTAAACACAGGAAGGCTAATTAAGTCGAGAGAAATCTTGCGCACTTCTGGCAGGTAAATTGTCATCTGTCTTGGCTGGAGATGAAGCAAACTCGTCTTATAGATAACTGAAATTAGAAAATTAACAACAAAGTGCATGTTATGTAGCTAGTGTAACAAAACTTTGGGGCAAGGGTACAATTTCAATTCAATGCAATTTATTTTTATATAGCGCCTTTTGCAACAAGTGCCTCCAAGTGCTTAATTTCACTTGTTACCTGCGCCAAGGTTCGTTGGTAAGAAGGATGCAAGTCCAACGATCTTAAACTTAGTTCCCCAAATATTTGATGTCACCTGAGCAAGGTAATTATGCTGCAAAATAAAAGAAGAATTGGGGCATCTCACAAAAGTTGGTACTAGGTTTACAAAGTACACCCCCAATTCCAAAAAAGTTGGGATGTTTTACAAAATGTAGATAAAAACAAAATGCAATGATTTACATTCCAATGATTCCAACCAATTTACATTCCAACTTTTTTGGAATTGGGGTTGTATTATTATTATTATCATTGTTAATAATAATACTGTACATAAATCTAATGGAGGTAATACCTCAGAGATGTCATCTACTGGAAAGTCTTTACGGGTAACACCCGGTGAGCCAATTGAAGACTTCCGAGCAGGTAACCGTGGTGACCGAGAAACATCCTGAGCAGCCCTGTAAAGCTTAGGCGACTTCCTTACATCGATATTGATTCTGCTGGAAGACATAGACTTTACTTAAAGAGTATCATCATGGTCAAACTGTATGTTAACATTAACAAGCGGGAACAAAAACTGTGGTTTGTTTTTCCTGAGTCCTCTGAACATCGGTACTCATAGTTTTCTGCACACACTTACATTTGATTCCTTGCTCAGTTAACTCAGTTCTTAAAAATGAAAAAATATAGTGTTTTCAGCTAATCTTTTAAACATACGCTTCAACTAACAATAATAAAATCCTATTGACTGTGCAAGAACAGAAGTGAGAATACACAGCGAGAGGCCAGGAGTAGAGTTGGCATCCTTTATTCTATCCAACAGGTAGTCAGGCACGTAGCTTTCTTTATGGAGCTATTCTGTAAGCTGTCAGAGGGGCCAGGTGTGTGGCAAAGATTCCATTCTGGGAACACACTACCTTGATAGTTTGGGTGACTTGCTCACTCGTGACATCTTTGAAGACTTCTTTCCAACCCATTCATCATTCAACTCATTGTCGCTTGAGTCTGAGCAAGTACGGCTGTCGATCATAGAGGAAATGAGACTGTTTCCATACACTTCATCTAAAAAAAGAAAAAAAAAGTACAGTTAGGAAAAGCTAGGTGGAGCCAAAGAATAAACCTTGACAAGTAGCAATGTGTTTGGGCTCTGGGGTTTTGGGAGCCTAATTAGAGACGGGCGTGGCTTCTCTGGTTAACTGACTGTTGTTGTGCTTAACCTTTATTTCAGCCAACACTGAAATACACTGAGCTGATACTAAGCAGATGACAATGTCCTCCAGGTGCTGACCTGTTTTGAAGTTCTCTTTGGGGTCCACGATGACAAACTCAGGACGTAGCTTGCTGATACGGCGGCCCTTGAGCAGGGGCACCAGGCCACCCAGGTACTCCAAGTAGAGCGTGTAACAGGGCCCGCCATCCTCTGCCCCGTCCTCTGTGCGCTTCATGGTGCAGTGTAGACGCTCGTTACCAGCCGTGGGGTAGCTGACAAAGTCCCGCATGTTGTTGGGGTCGGGTATAGGGGGCTGGGGGTACAGAAGACCATGACACAGTGGGGAGAGATTAGGTGAGGCATCGTTAGGAGAAACCAAGTTCAGACCTTCTACATAAAAAAGTTGTCTGACTGGAGAGGACAGGTTTAAACCTATCTTTACTGTGGGTAACTCACTGCCACCATGACTCCTTTGTAGTGTAAAATCAGAGTGGAAAAACGCGAGGGATGGGTGTGACCAGATATTAAACCATCCCCTGGCTCTGGCACACCTGAGCGAGCCCGCACCTTGATCGTGGGGATGAAGGCGGTGGTGACGTAGGAGCAGAGGCGGGAGGGCATGTTCAGCTTGCTGATGTCCTTCTCCTCCCTCAGCACGCTGGCGATGCCCTGCTGGCACAGCAGCTGCAGGCTGGCCACGCGGTGCTCCACCCTCACCACGTACAGAGCCGGCCCGCAGGCCAGGAACAGCCGCGAGTCCCGGTGGCCCCAACACACGGTGCTGATTGGCCGCTGAACCCCGAACAACACACACACACACACACACACACACACACACACAGTGGTGAAATGGGCAGACTCACACTGCAACGCCGCTACACTACAAGAACGCGTTTCCGGCAAGGCGGAATCTGAAACATTTGACATGTCACATTGGGGACGACGGAGGTGCAGACAAATGGCAGGAAGCTGTTTACTGGCTTAAAGTGATGGACAAGGAGGAGGACACGAAATGACAGAGAAGAGCGCTCCAATCAATTTTCACGCGAAGAGACGCATGCCTTTCCAGTTGTGGGGTATGTTGCATTTTAAAGTGGGAAAACACTGAGGCAGACCTGTGCTGGCGTCTCTAGCGTGTAGATGTGCTCTCCGTGAACGTTGTAGAATTTCACAAGTACATTTCTCGCCAGGGAGATGCAGGTGAGCTCGGCCGGGAGGGCGTGTCTCTCCAGGCCAGCCACCGCCAGGAGGTCCCCCTGGGAACACCACTGAGCCACCACATCTGAATGGGACAGCAGTACACACATACGTGTACAGACGTGTGCATGAGTGTATGCATGCGCACACACCCACCCACACTTCTGCATGTTGTTTTATACCAGTCTTAGTGTATATTACCAGTACCCTAATTAGTAACAAACACGTCTTTCTGTAGTTACAACAATTTACCGATGACCACGTACCATGATACATGTAGTACCCATCGGTCATACCTGTTTCAGACACATCTGCTTGAGATGAGAGCACCCACCTCGTAGCCCCGAGCGAATGGTGACGGGGGAGAGGTCGTCGTAGTTACTCATCAGACTGATGTTCCCTGACGTGAAGCTGACTGTCAGGAGCGGCTTCTGCACATCGACTGGGAAAAGCATGTACATTTGGAACATTAATTACTCCGCTTCCTTACCCAGTTACAACTACGGTCTTTACTTAAAGGTAAGAAAGACTGAATGGACGAAATGTTTCCTTGTGAACTGCATTTTTATTTATACAGCTGTAGGATTACCTAGAGCTGTTAAACTCTGCTTCCTTGTTCAACGATGGATTTTCTAGTGGAGGTTTAAATACAAGCTTTTAGGTTCTGGGTTCAAGGCCATAACAGCTGCAATACACCAGCCAGTGTGTATGTTTAAGGCTCGCTGCAGGGACCCCTGCTGTCCTGTGATGTGCAGGGACACACAGGGGCAGGTGGGCGGCTCGTACCTTGCGGCTTGCTGCGCTCCTCGGAGTCTGTGTCGCTCTCGCTGTGGTCCTCCATCGGGAAACTCGGGAAGTTCCAGGACATGTTCACGATGCCGTCCAGCTCGTGCATCAGCACGTGGGCTAGCATGCGGCCGTGACAGTCCATTACGATCACCTGTCCGTCCGCCGTCCCGAACAGTACCTGGTGGGTGGGGGGGTCAGCGGGATGTGAGCACAGCACTCTTGCACAGCACTTCCTCTGCACGCCACACAGCCAGGGCCACATGTCCTACATCACTGGAAACAGAACAGCATCCCTGTTCAACCCGTCATGTGACTTCTGTTTTTTCCTCTGATGTTGTATAGGCAAAAGCTAGAAAAGTTGTTTCTCTAAAAGTCTTATTTCCAATAGGTGGAACAGCACTGTACAATAGGTAATACGTGGAAAAAATACACGTACCAAATCAGAGTTTCCTGTAGTAGCAGATTTTGGTACTACAATTATTTAGATTAGATTAGATCAAACTTTATTGATCCCACAGTGGGGAAATCCTCTTTTTTTTTTTTTTTAGATTAGATAGATTTTAGTTGCAGAATGCATTCCCCATTCCTTAAATAGTATATGTACAAATTTTGGTTCCCTCCCACTTACTGGTAAGAGTTACAGACAGCTCTGAATAGGAAAACTTCAATTATAACCACCCTATATAAAACCACAGTTTCATTAACAGGCAGTAATAAAAAGTTAATTCTCTCTACCAAGATGCAGTTACAGAATAACCTGCTGGTCATCGGGGGTCCAGATCCCGCAGGTGATCTGGCTTTCCAGGTTGATCTCAGATGACCAGTGTCGCTGACCGCTGACCGAGCCCACCAGCACAAACCCGTCCCGGTACGAAATGAGCGCCTGTGTTCCATCGTGGGACCAGGTGAAGTCGCTCACCTTTACAAAGCAGGAGCATTAAGTAAACAGGAACGTTTTGATTAATCGTAAGCATAATTCTTAAAGTAGTTGGTCCTATTGAGGTGTGTGAGTGAGAAAGGTGTTGGTGTACCTGGGCTCCTCGGTCGTTCACCAGCTCCACGGACCATCGCCCTTCGTACTGGATCCACACAAATATCCCGCCATCCCGATCGCATGTCGCCAGTTTCTGAAACGGCTCATTCCAGCGCACCAGGACGACCTGAAATGCGTTTTTCCCTCCATCATCAGAATACAGTGACACTGCTGCCCATACGCTGATGGACTCAGAGTGGGGGGTGGGCATTCACATACAGTGCCATCTTGGGTGCCCCCTTCATATGAGCCAGCATGATGACATGCCCTTACAGTGGAGAAAAGGTGACGGTGTCCTATTAGATGGCCTTACAGTGCTCTAAACGTTCTCTATGGGTACCCGCCCAAGTGTACAGAACACAAGAGGCCCTACCTCACTGTTGTGGCCCCTTAAATTGAAGTTGACCCGCTGCGGTGTGTTCCGGTCTCTCCTGCAGTGGCTGGACGTGAACGTGACCCCGACGACGCCGCGCCCATTGCCGGAGGCCAGCCATCCCTCCTCGTAGCAGCGCCTCCTGCAAACCGGCTTCTCCTTCTCGCTCTTGGGCACCCGTCCCTTCCACGACAGGCACAGGATGTTGGAGTCGCTGCAGAGAATGGGACCGTGCTCCAGTGCCGCCAGCATGCCTACTGAATGACCAGACTTGATGTCAGATAGGGAAAGTGGTTGGGTTTAGTGTCAGTATCCCACAGTGAAATGCAACCAAAAATTTTCATTTTAGTGCTTCTGATAGAGGGTAAGCATTAATGTCAAAACAAGGATGGTGCCACGCAAGACACACAGGTCAGTTTTTACATTTTATTACGGGAATCTCACCCCAGTCAGCACACACGTTGGCGCTACATCGCAGCTATGCTTTAGATTACAGAAACGGTCGGTGTTAAATCGTTTGCACGTTGGGACTATGTACTGCCAGTGAAATCACGTTCTGCTTAGTAATACACTTTGTTTTGAAATATAACATTCTGAAAGAAATCACACTGTGACAGTCCAACATTAAACCGACGTTTCTTCAGCGAAGTGTGCTGGCTGGGGTTGAATGCATTTCTGTTCAGGAGGTGCAAATTTAATCATGGACCATTATAAGCAGGAGGCTGTAAGGGATGTTTTGTACCAGTTCTCAGAGAAAAAGTATAAATATCACAAGGTATATATTACGTGGCACATATAAAAATCAGGAGGTGTACAGAGTGCTGTCCATTTTTCCCTCTCCTAAATGGCCTAAGGATTAACACTGGATTTACATGGTCCATTACACTGGAGAAAGGAGGCAACTATTGCTCATTTGACAAAATTAATGCTTTACCCAAAAGTCAGGCAACAACAAACAAGAAATCAGTAAACAAGACAAACTTAAATACACAAGCAATCCACTGCGACCTCAAACGCTTTACTCACTTCATCACTTTTGGACATCCTTAGCTATAACTTTGAAAATCTTCAGATCTCTGTAAAAGTTTCTCTCAGTGGGAAACGATTTATTCCAATGTGATTATCCCATTTGTAACCATGGAACACTAACTCTTACAATAGGATTGATCAAACATTTTTTTTTTGTACAAGACTGCATCCCATGATCCAGTTCAGAGCAAAATCACAGCGTGTGACCTCAAGGCTTTGAAGATGCCTGTGTCAACTTTGCATCCACTGTAAAGATGCTTCTCCTGGTGACATCATTCTTCTGTCCTCAGCAATCTTTGGTGATCCTCCATGTTTACAGTGTGCTCTGTAAAAGTCATCAGGACTGTTACAAACAGGTACACTTTCAATCTTGAATATTAACACACTCACAAGTCCTGTAACACATGATTAAGGTAGCAGAAATGTAAAAATTACATCCAGTGCTTAGAAAGAAAACCTTTACAATGGCAGACGTAGAGTATAAGGCAGGTAGATGCTACTTCAAAATAGTAAGCAACATTATAGTACTGAGTAAGTAAACGAAGTTAACGTAGGTGACATCACACAGTCGTTCACAAACCAACACCGTGGCAACACGTCAGAGTCTTGCATTTTATATTAATGCTCTGAGCCATTTGGGGAAAACCTCGCAACATCAAATAACAGTACATCATTCTCTTCAGAAGCACATTCTGAGATTTTGTAAATACCTAACATCTATGACAACTAGTCTATAATGATTTCAGCTTGCTCCTGATTTAATGCCATGTTATTATTCATGTGTCAGTTAACCTTTCTTCTTATTTAACACCTTTACTCATGTGACAGCCTACCACTAAATCACCATTCATTACAGTTCAGCAGTTTGTCTTCATTTGCACCAGTGGAATGTTAAATATGTCACATGAACACACGCAGCTGCAGGTATGAAATCAGCATTGTACTCACGGGATGCAATTTACAGTAGGAATTATGAATATTTTATGCTTAGTCTTCGTAGCTGAGTCATTTTAACATTTGGAAACTTGAAACTTATAGTCAGACGCCATCTTGCAACGTCAATAGTGAAACGCTGCAATCATAAACCTTGCATAGATGCGGCATACTTGAAAACTCCGAATTTCAAATTAATTATAGTGAAATCAGTTCTACAGCATTAACCGTAGATTTTAAAAGCAAAGACGCGTGCTAATAAAATATTTTTGCATCAATTTATGCAGTGTTGTTAGGCGATTTAGTAGACTGTTAAATTAGAAAAGGCAATGTTTATGGGTGAAACCACTTCACAAGGTCAACCGGCAAATGTTAATCTACACACTCCGAGCCACAGTCATAATCCATCTGGGATCTGAAATTATTGTGATGACTTCGTATGAGGGGGAAAAAACCTTCAACAGATACATCATTCTAACCAAAAACGAACCTGTCGATCCACCCACCCATAAATATTAACAGCACGTGACATCGCTAATTTGGCATTCACTGATCACTTCGATCGCTTTATTAATGCACGTCATAAGCAATTAATCAGGCGTAGACAATCCAACCCGTAAAGCGCACAAACTTTAATCACAGCATTAAGTACTATACCATTTATGTAAATAATTCAGTTTAGAGGTTAGATAACCTGTTACATGGGCGTCTCTGCCTGCAACTTCAGGACAACTTCAGCGTTTTTTAACCATTATCATCCGTGTATGGTAATGTGAAAGGTTATGAATTGGTGCAATTTTAACATTTCTGTTGGCTGCATGTATTTTATTAACATATATTTATCTTTATTATAATAAGCACTATACATATTGGATAAAGTGCATAAACACTGTCGTTCCAACTAAACACCAAACGATCCCTTTTTCTATTATAACGCACTATTATCACACTATTTATTTTTATTTCCGTTTACACATCTCGTCTTGCTATACTAGTACATCATATGACAGCTAAAAGACAACTGTCACCATTTCAAATGACAAAATATGGCAGGCAAGCGATTATTAAATAATATACCACTCACACAGTCTAACTGCGTAAATACAGAAATACCTGTAAAATGAATACCTACTGACTACCTCATCACAAACAGTAGCGCCAAAAGTCATTTTAATTTCGTGGTCGATATAAGTAATCTGTAAGAAGATGTCTAAAAATACAAGAGACCTCTTAGGGAAAAACCAGCTGGATTTGTTTGTTTATCCTATTCTGAATTGTTTAATTAACGGTTCCTTTGGCATCATTTAGACAATCACTCCAGGCTCGACGGACAATCTGACGTCAGCAACCGTTGGGCATTTCAACAAAATAACAGCAATATGCGACATGCAAAGTCATTTTAACAGTTAAAATGGAGAAAGCATGTTTAATTACGCAGCCGCTTGCCACCTACCGTTTCGCCGCGCGCTCCTCATCAGCGCTCGGCTCCGCTGTCACGTGGCGCTCACGTGACCTTCCTTGACGGTGAGATTTCGACGTCAGGTTGCGCAGGCAGTGCGCAATCTTTTGCTCTCATGCTTCAGAGGTGCTGCTCCGTGGGGCGGGTGCAGATTAGCAGGGCATGATCGACCGAACTTGCTTGATCGGCACACGCTTCCTTGGTTTCGGTGCTGTAGTGCTTTGCACCCCTTTTAATGCAACTCGCCCCTTTAACACATGTTCACGTTAGTTGTACAATATATTGCACATTTGCCGCCGAGACGCCTATTTGATCGTTTCTGTTTATATTTTATGGTGAATAATTATATTCGTGATTCACCAATATTAAGCGTTTAAAGAGACTATATCTATGCCTGTCTTGTTCGTCGGTTGTTGGTTTCTGAAAGATGTCAATCTGTGATAGATATTATAATTGTGTGTTATATTGTGTTATGCGTATATGTTTGTTATTCAGTCACCGAGTATGTAGGGTTTAGTAGGGCATTAAGCACTACTGACCTGACAACCCCCATTAAATCTCTAAAGCATAGTAAAGTTATAAATGATTTAATGTGGGTTGTGGGATTATGGGTGCCTATTGCTCCCTGGTGCTAATCCAGCTCTGCCCTGTATGAAAACCTGTAATTAATGTGCATTGCTATTTTCGTATAGTAAGGTAACTATAGTAAATTAATGTGTTTTATACATTTTGTACACATGCTCAACTTTAAAAAACAGTACTTTCATTTGCATAAATAATTGGCAAGACGCTGTATTTTAGACAACGGAAACCTGCGTAACATGGAAACAAAACAAGGAGGCATACCAGAATGTGTGTAAGTAAAACAGCATGACTGCGTTTGCATTCAATTTATGACACTATCTTTATAGCTACCATTGACATACAAAACGGGTAATAACGCAGAATCCCAAACAACATCGGAAATTTGGTTAGAGTGCGGAATAGTTACAAGGCAGTTGTCAAATAGATCCAGGAAAGGATGGTAAAGCATAGTAGTTTGCCTGTGTAGTAGGTTATTTATTATTTTTAATATGGAAAAGCAGCAGTGGTGTATACCCAAGGGATTCTTAACTTAAGTGCACACAATATATTGTAATGGACTGACGGAGCAGTCAGTCTTTAAACCCGGGTCTCTAGCGCCCCAGACAGGGGAATTAGCCCGCTGAGCCAAAGACCCAAATCTACAGGTCTGGGAGCCAATCGGTCCCCTGGGGGTGATGTTAACATTACCGCAGCCAACCCGCGGTCGCTACAATATATTTAGGCATAATCACAGCCAGAGATATCTTGACACACTCAGAGAAATTCACAAGAACTAAGTTTTAGTGCTCGGCCCATAGAGGGATTTGGAGTGATTTTAATCGGGCTGATTAGAGCAGATTCTTTGTAGTCCTGTTAAAAAGAATTTATTTTGTTCTGGCTGTTCAGGGGATTATGGTGTTTGGGTTTTAGAATAAAGCTGGTGAGGGGCTCCTGCAAGTGAATTACAACTTTCTGTGCTCACTATTTTTAGTCACTAAATGACTTTAAACCTGTTTAATGCAGTCTGCTTTGGATATACACATGTATGCGCCGAAAGTAAAGGTACACGCGAGTGTATGTAGGGTTAGGTGATACTGAGGTGAGTATTGAGGTTTAAAGTTTTGGGTAAAATTTTTGTGTAAAGGTAATACAAAAGTGAGTTATATATATAATTATCGTATATATTGCGAAATGTTAATATTGCACAGCCCATGGGTTGATTTGAGGTCTCTGAGGTCGCGAATTGCCAGCCTCACGTCAGTCCCAAGCAAGGATAGATGGGAGGAAAATATGCCAAATCTATACGGGGATCGTTAACTGGATGCCGACAGGTGTGCTGTGGCGACCCCGTTTTGGGCAGCAGCCAAATAAAAAAAAAAAAAAAGCGAAATGTTAAAATACTCTGGATTAAGGGTGTAAATAGCGTTTGTTGCTTCGGGGGGGGGGGGAAACAAACTTGCAAACTCCTCCCCCCTTAAGACATGCCAGCGAACCGGGTTGCATTTTTGCCAGTGCCCTTTGTTTTGACTAATATACGAAAATATACAACATTTTACAACATTAGAGTACACGTTTTCATTCCGCTCGTCAGACAGTCGCAAAATTATTTTAACAGTGACCTCCGAAATACGACAGCTGAGGGGTGTAACAGTAACGGCTCTTGGGTTCGTTTCCATTGGCAACAGTAGTAAACAGGGACGCTTCCGAGTATGCTCAGTTGTAACCTGCACAATTGAAACGCTGAGGGATTCCGTTTGCGTTGTGCACGCGCGTGCTGTAACCGTCGCGAGCTCAATATTCTTTCTTTGTATGATTTAAATTACCGGTTGACGCGCGCGCGGCGTGTTATGTTCACGATTCTCATGGCGCTCACTTTCTGTACTTAATGAATTCAGAATGGCACCTGCATGTTGATAAACTTTCCTGGCGAAAAAATAAGGGTGGTGATGATGATGATGATGCATTAACACGCAGAACATTTTTGTGTGTTTGAGTAACCGTTAAGAACTTTTCCGTAAGGTACGTCTATTTTTATTTTATAAATCGCGCGCGTATGTGAAGATGTTAAGCACAACGATATCTTATTAAAAGGCATTTCTTTGTCTTGACTTGTTGCGATAGCGGGCTGTTGTGTAATAAAAACTAAACTTAAGGACATAGTTAATTTAACGGCAATTATTATACATGGGAATATTTGTTCTGTACTTTTTACACAATGAGGTTTGAAAGACTATAATAGGTTTTCTGTGAATATGGCAATTGGCAATTAATGTATCGATTTTGCTACATTTGTATATTAATTTTATAAATTTTGTGTGCAAAAAAAGCCATACAGACCACAAATAATTTACACAAATTTCCTTTGCCAATAAGACACGTTCTTACCGTTTTTTGAACTGCTGTATTTTGTAACATACATGTACAGTATATCTTAATTACGCGGCATGTGTGTCTGTGAGTGACTGTCGCTTTCCTGGTCCAGCATGTATTGTAAT
This sequence comes from Chitala chitala, assembly GCA_025773905.1. Classification (NCBI taxonomy): domain Eukaryota; kingdom Metazoa; phylum Chordata; class Actinopteri; order Osteoglossiformes; family Notopteridae; genus Chitala; species Chitala chitala. The sequence goes on from JABJVR010000021.1 coordinate 8,023,339, forward strand.
GATGCCTTACAGTCAGAATGTAATTAAACGTAACATCGTTCTCTTGCAGTTTTACACAGCCAGTGTAGGACGACGGATCAAGACCCGGAAGCTGGCAGGAATGAATGAATGAAAGAGCAAACAGCAAAGCTGTTCTTTGATTGCGTCAAATGAGTGACTGAGAGCGCACTGAAGGAAAGGATACATTCGTTGTGCAATAATTGTAGACCCTTTAGAGCTATGGAGACGTCTGTGTAGTGACATAAACACAACCTTGTACATGGTGGCACAGTTTCAGCATGACTTCAAGAATGACCTCACCAAAGCGTGTCTGCCATTCCCCCCTGGAGTTCATAAACATAATGCAGAGACTACAAGGTATGTCTTTCATTATTTGTTGTCATTAGAAGCTCATATTAATTGTTATCTGTCCAACAGAACTCATAACTTCGGTAAGCTTTCAACAGGATGTCAGGTGAACTCACTTGAATCTGAAATAATATATTTGTGAACTGGCTCAGTTTTAATATATTAGCACATAAGACTACAGTACTTGGACAGTGGAATAGAATAAATACAGGTGTTAATGAGATTTATGGTGTGAGATGTAGGTAAATGACTATAACTATAATAAGGTAAGAATATCAAATGAAGAATTTACATAAATACAGGCAAAAGCTCTGTAGATATGTGTGTAATGTATATTAATTGCATATAAAGGCTGTGATGTAATCACACTGAAGTCCAGGCAAATGCCTCTTTGACTTCTATATGATGTTTTATCACCACAACAGCATCAGATAGGGCACTGACATCAAGGTTTACGACATCTTGTGTGCATATTGTTTTGGCTGAAAAGCCCAAAAGTTCCCAAAAATGTACCTGTTATATACTTGGGTTTATGGCTGTCACCAATGAAATTAGCTGCATGAAGAACTGGTGATAATAAAGAAAATATCCTGTATTTTGTGATTATCATGTCTAATTTTAAGGTCAACATATTTTTTCATGTGATACAAATATGCAAATATAAATACAGTATCCTGAACAGCTGTTGTTTTAGCATTTAGCTGCCTAGCTGGTTCCTCTTTGTTTTGCAAGTTGTATCCTCAGTTATGCAGGAAGAGAAACTGAAAAGCCAGGGTCCAACATCCCCAAGAACAGGTTGGTTATGGACCAGCAAGCATTAGTTTTTTTTTTTCCTAGCTGCATTCAGTAGAAACCACTTGTAATGGAATTTGTATAGGGCATAATCCTGAAATAAGACGTGCTTGAATTTTACATTCTAAATATGTAGTTCCTTCTTGTCCTGTCTTTATCATGGCAGCAAACTTTCTGCTTTGAAGTAGTTCTTGCAAAGCTCAGCTTGCAGTTTTTTGTATATTATTGACATTTGGTTCCTAAGAGACTGACTAACCTACAAAGGGAACTGGGGCCTGTCAAACATGGTTTCTAGGCTGGAGGGTGTTATTTGATATTCTTTCAAAGTTGGTTATCTTTCTTATAGGTTACAAGAAGGTTAGAAGTGTATTGACACATTAATGATGGGATTGTGTTTTCCTAAAACAAGCAAGATAAATAAAGAGTATCCATATTCTCCATTGTTAACTGGTTTCAAAGCTAATTTGAATTCGAATGCTTTATTATTTATAAATCTAAGATGCTTTAAAAATATAAGATTGTTTGTAACTCCACTGACAATATTTGCATATGGAATAAAAAAAAAGGGTTTTGAATGATATGAAGTTGGGATGTTACAATGTTTGAAAGTACTGAGATAGTAAGGATATTTAATGGGTTTTTTGCCCTGGATTTAAGAGCTCAGAATAAGGGACATGTTTATATTAGGAGTGCCAATTAATACCTGATATGTCTCTTGCCCTTGGGTGGTATCAGTCAGAGTAAGCAATAATGACTGGCTTCGTTCTACACAGGATACCTCAACATTGGAGTCTTATTCTTTCTGCTGTAATTGGACTGCTTTGAGTTGTTTCGGCTTTATTCCTGATATATGAGTTTGTCCTTCCTTTTTTTATTAATTCATATTCTCTCCATTCCCTTTTATTGAGCATTTCTCTCTCACATCAGGTTTTCCACCTAAATCTGATGAAAGTTTAAAAACGAGTGCTGGCTCCAGAAAGGTAACAGCCTCCCTTATGGCTGCAGAAGCACTGACGTGCATAATTAATGCATTTCTTTCCTGCAGACAGCATCTGTAAAGTGCGGGAATCTGAAGTCATGTTGACATATAATTCAGTTATAAATAGACATTGGAGTAACAATTTTTAACGGACTGAAAAATATAAGAAAAGTTTCAGTGAACCATTGATGGGAGTGCACATATATACTAAAATCAGACTAATGCTTTTTAGGGGGGTGTGGGGAGATAGCAGCTGTTCAAATGTATAGGTCAATCTAGAGACTGGACCACAGGGGCACTGACCCCATCCAAAATCGGTTTGGCCCCTTTAGTAGTCCCATCTCGTCAGTCAATCAAGAAAAGAATTACACATTAGTATAAGATTTGCTACCTGTTGTCATAGATGGATTTCAATTTAAAAATGTAATGGCACTTAAGGCTGTGATGTCTAATTTGTCTGCTGCATACAACTCCAGGACTTTAGCTACGTTGCCATCTACAGCACAGTGCATAATGAACACACCCATGAAAATACACCGGACAGAAGCAGCAATTGGAGAATAAGAAAGGATAGTGATTCGGTGTATGTCACTATGTGATTGCTAAACCTCCATTGTAAGTGAGTGGTTACCAGGGTTGAACTTCTGACACGCTTGCATCTATCAGCAGATAGTGACCCATAATGGCATGCCTTCCGCATACTTAAGGGTATAATGACAGGTCTCCTGTTGGGAAAATTTGGGGGTTTTTTAAGCGTTCATGTTCGGTATGTGGAATTTGCATCTTGTCCCCGTGTATGCATGGGTTTCTTCTGCGTCTTTAGATTTTCCTCCCTCAGGCATGCAGGGAAATCTAAACAGCCCACCCGAAACTCTGCCAAGGATTGGCTTTTGAAGAATGGATGGATAGATCTTCTAAATAAAATGCAATTGGTCTGAAAGAGCAGAGAAACAGCCAGCATTATATTTCTAGAGTAATTTTTGCTTACTTTTGGCTGGTGCTGCTCTGATCTCCTAGTTGTTACCTGTTTCTTTTTATATTCTTTTAGCACAGTGTTTATTACACTGCTTGGTGTATTTGTGCTTTGTGCGATTTGTGTGTCATCATGCGTCTCTGCATTATGATTGCCCTTGTTCTGAGCACAGCTTTTTAGCTAATTAGGCTTTTCTTGTCTACACCGCAGGTTATTGTTACCTGGGCATGCCCAGACTTCTCCAAGGCTGGACTGGTATGTGCATTCCTCTCAGATTAAAAGGACTGGTGGTCCAACAAGCTGCAGTGCTGCTATTGGACAAAGGAACCGGCAGAACAAAGGAGCAAGTTCATTTGCAGGATAAAATGTGTTTTACATTTTCATGACAAGCATGACAAGTGGTAAACAGAGATGTGCTTTTCTTGGGCTCAGATGTTGAACAGCTACACAGTTTTGCACAGTTTAAGTTTTATGTGTTCAGGATTGCATAATACACGATGTATTTAAGGTAAACCAATAGACAGAGCAGTGTTCGGTGGCTGGCACCCTGACATTATCCCTTGATGTGTTTTGCATTTTCGTCTCTTTCTTCATCTTAGCTGGAAAGATTGAGTGATTTTTCTGATGTTGGCAGAGCGTTGGGTACTTAGGTGGTTTCAACAGCAGCTGTTGTAGCTTTTGGACAGGGCTGACAGCCCAGTCTGGTTCGAGACTGAAGTGTGCTTGATTAGTCCTGTTCATATCAATCCCAACCTGTCAGACCCACGTCTCATGTGGAAGCAGTTGTTTTACTGTTAGGGCGTAGCACTATTGAATTTAAAAGTTTTAGTAAACAGCGTACGGTGTAAGTAAAGTACTTAAGATTATGTTGAGAAACCCAGATTTTTCTTGACTGATTTTTCAGTCTGTCAGTCTTCGTTTCAGTGGTTTCCTGCAGGTGCCAAATTCTCGAATAACTTTTGTGGGACCGTGATTGTGCCGTTGCATCCAAAAGGATAGGGTGTTTAAGCAGAGCTGTTAGGTTGCTGCTCCTTCTGAGGTTATGCCATGACAGATATCTGTCTGGACACATTTCTAAAGGCATACTAGAATACCAGTATACAATATATTTTATATATATATAATCACACTGAAGTCCACGAAAATGCTTTTTTGATTTCCATATATTGAAAGTATATTTCAACTCCTTAGATCTTCATGTAATGTTTACAGGTATATAAGGAACACATGGTAAATAATGACAAAATTTACTGGATTAATTTAAATGTTTAAACAAGCAAAAGGAGAGCAGAGAAGATGAATGAATAGAGAATTAATAATAAAAAAATAATTATAATAATTAATAGACGCAAAGGTAAAGGAATAAACCCCAGACAAAGACAGATGTGATGAGGAGAGTAGGCAGTACAGAACTGAAACTTTAAAGACCACCCAGCTGGAGCAAACATCACGCGAAACCAGAAGCAACACAGAGCTAAAAACCAGCAGCTTTTGTTGTGCCGTTTGCAAGCAACAACCCAGTTTGTTTGGGTGGAGGTCCTTGTTGCTGTGGCTATGGAACCTGAACCTCGTTAGAGGTCGTATCAGACAGAGCAAGGCCACCCTTCATGTCTGGCATAGTGCTGGGGTGCAGTGGAAGAGCTGTGGAAGTCCCAGTTTGGAACAGGAGGTGAAGGCTGCTGACATAAAAGAAAAACATCATGCAGCGCACTGGACGTTTCACTTTCCTTCCTTTTTCTCTACACAGCAGAAACTAAATTCACGTGCCTCTGATACCATTTACCATATGGTATTATATAATTTCTGTTTTTTTGTGTAAAATACAGCTTTAATAAGAATTATTGTAGACAAAGCTTTTAAATGATAACTGTAATTTCATTAATTTTGTGTTTTGTAATTAAATGAGTGTATAATGGTATTATTAGATACCATCCACAACATAAGCGTAAAGTTATGCTAAATTATGTGAGCACTGTTCTCCGGTTTTCACTTTAGAACTTGCTGGTTCCCTGCCAAAGCCAAATGAGAGTACAAATTTCCTTTTCAAGGTTCAGTACAACGGACAGCTCCAGCACACCTGAAGATTAGCTTGTATGTACAAGTAATGAGATAAATGAGGCTGTTAAAGTGATAGTGGGTGTGGCCATCATGCACTGTCTGTCATCATTTGTGCACACTTCCTATTGGCTGCTTTAAGTTTGGGTTAAGATAAATTGAAATTGGCAGTTTAAGAGGATTCTGCCCCCAGTGGTTTATGAAGTAACTTTCTCCTCCCACTAATGAACATATTTATAAATTAAAGTTTTGCATTTGAAAGAGTCCTTATTTAATGTTTTTATTAAATATTTTTATTAGGTGTACTATTTTATTATTAACAAATGAATAATCAAAGGAACAAAAAAAAAACATTAGGAAAACAAGGAAAATGACCAGAATGAAAATGAACCCAGAGAACATTATAAATAATTGACCTAAAAGAGTCAGAATGAGTTCAATAATTATCCTTTGACGATATCCTTTTGCTTAGATTATATAGCATTAGTACTAAATGATGGATGTGAACCATTGGCCTTTGTTTGTCAGTAAAATCTCCAGAGCAACAGCACAGTAATATTAAGTGATAAGCTTGCAGTGTCATCTCTCAGTAGTACAAAATTAACCTTTTAACATGTAAAATTCACTTCAACACTTGCTTTTAAATTCATTGTCTATATGTCACAGCATGGATTACTGTTATTCCACATAAATTTCTTTCAGGACAAAAAAAAATCTATTTTGTGTGGTGAAAAAAATAGCCAAATTAGTAAATATGTATGGGGCTGGGTGCCTAAGGGCCTGGCTTGTGTGCATAAAAACATTAATATCACTGCTTTTGATTAAAAGCGGTGTATTACAATTAGCTAGATCAGAAAGACTAGCACAGAAAAACCAAAGGCATTTATGAAATGCTACTGAAGGTATAACTAAAGAACTGCTAAAACAAGATACCACGTAATCCAACATTTATCCATTGGAGCTGATGATGTAACTGCAGATTCTGTGGAAGATCTTAAAGCAATATTTCTTAAATACTCTGGTCACAAAAAAAGTCCAGGTCAACCCAAACACTTCATAGATGACCATGTTTATGCTTAACTCTAGTTCTAACTCTAATGCCACAATGAGATTCTGTTTTGCTACTTAGTATAGGAGCATTAGACTTTGTTTTCATGTTATGCAATAAATTATGTTTACTGCGCACTGTTTTTCCAAGATGAGTGAAACACCTCCAAATAGGTCATCTTGTGTGTTACACAGAAATACATTGGGGGTAATATACCTCTACACGTGCGCGCACACACACACACACACAAAAGTAGTGTTGGTCTTTGTCTCTGTAGTCATTGTTCAGACCACAGATGTAGGTCTCTTTGTCTTCAGGAGAAGAGCAAAGACACTGTTCTTTTGAAACTCACGCCATAGCCCCTCCGTGCAAACAGTAAGACTGTGATGCATTAGCAGGGCTACCCCCTCTTGTTAAAAGCGGGATTATGCTGCTGGTGCTGTGACATCACGGCTTCCCTCACGCCGATTGGTGGAGAAGTAGAAATGGATTATTTCTGCAGCTGCAGAGCGATGCTGACACACGACAGCGGCGGTGCTGCTCATGGCCGCACGGACGCAGCCCTTCAGCATGGAGAGGGGATGCCAATAGCGGGAGCCCATAAATCTGTCTGAATTAGACGCGTTTTGACTGGTGGGGGGGAGGGGCAGGTTTATCCGTAGCCCCCAGCAGCAACCCTGAGAGCAGAGTATTCAGGGAAAGCAACCAGATTTGTTTTGCTTCCTGTGGAAGAGAGAGAGAGAGAGAGAGAGAGAGAGAGAGCGAGGGAAACAGAGAGAGAGAGAGAGAGAGAGACACTGCTTTTTCCTTTTTTCCCCCATGGATATCTGCTTCTCTCAGACTCACACACACATGAAGGGCGAAGCGGTGGGGGGGGTGTGCGGAGTGCAGAATGGCTCACTTTAGAAGCTCCTCCATGAAGAGTGCCACATCTCTCAATCTGGTGACGGGCTTTTTTCAGTACCTCCGCGGTAAGTAGGGCAGCCAGCCGCTTGGAGCATATCAGCCAGTGTCGCTGTGGTCCAAGGGCTGGAGAGGGGGGCTGGTGTGCAAGGGAAGGGAGGGGGGCGGTGAGTCTGTGTGTGGGAACCCCGATGGGCTCGCTGTATGCTGCGCTGCGGCCGGGGAACCGGCCGGTTACAGAAGCGCGCCTGATCACTGAGGGATGCAGGAGAACCGAGATAGTTCCGCCTTCTCCACTGCTAGATCTATCTGCTCAGACAACTGTTGAGGTGAGATGTTTCAGCTGGCTCGGACCGTGTATCGGGAAGCAACTCTAAAATGGCTTCTTGGTGAGCTGCTTGATGGCCCCCATGCAGATGTGTTCGTGTGTGTGCTGCTCAAGGTGTCTGCAACAACCCCCCCCTCCCTTTTCCACGGTGACACGGAGAAGTGTTTTCTCCATCCCTGTGAATCTTCAGAAGACCATGTGGCATCTGTAATTAAAGTAATTACCAGCAGCTAGTCCTGCTCAAATTGCAGTTAGTGCACAAAACTCATGACTGTTGTCCGCCATGCTGCCATATATTATGCATGAAGCAACGTAAATTAATTCATGCTGCCAATAACAGGTGCTGAGTAATTTGCTAGTCTGCACAGTCACACTTACAATCAGCATGCAGGATGTTTAAGGTATAATTCTGTCAGGCCAAATTTAATAAATGACCGGTGAAGGTATTTCATATAAAATGCAGAAACCTTTTAAAGACCTGTGACCTGCACCCTAAATGGAATATTTGTAGGCATTGCAAGCAAGGGTGGAAGTCTCGCTTCAGTCTTGCAGGGGACAATAAATAGAAATATTTCCCAAGAGCAGTTCCTGAGGGGGACACAAGTGACATGGCTTGGTTTACAGTGACATACTGGAGGGGGGACAACCCTTCAGAAGAGGGGGATATGTCCCCCCTTCTTCCTTGGGAGTTCTCCCAATGGTTGCAAGAGGTGATTCTTGTACAGTGTAGGACAACAAACAGCCAGGTCCCTTTCTAAAAGGATTCTTGGCGTTATTCGCACACGCGCAGGATTGATTGTGGTATGTGGTTGTGTGGGACATGTCTTTTCAGCATGTGGTGTTTCTTTTCCTGTAAATTCTCCATTCACGTCCTGAAACAGGGGATGACAGTGATCTTTTTTTTTTTTATCAGATGAGCAAGAAGCGGTGCAGAAGAGAACGTTTACAAAATGGATCAATTCACACTTGGCCAAGGTAAGGAGAAGACCTTCTGTTCTATTGTCTTCTGTTAAAAAACGCATGGGTCTGGAGATGTGCTACACTTTGTAATGCTTTTTTAGTTATCCTGCACTGGAGGCAGATCTGAATGTGAGGCTCAAATGGTACATATACCGCACTCTAGAGAGAGAGATTTAATGTGTAGTGCAATATTGATTGATAACATAAAACTGGACATGCAAACATTACATTTTCACATTGTCAAAAATATAAGAGAGCTTTGTTGTTAGCTGTTTTAAACGGTATTGTACTTGTTAGTATGCTTGTTGTTGGTGGGTCCTAACATCAACACTAATATAAATAGATAGACAATTGGGTTATTACTGGCAGAATAATCCACTTGTAAGTGATCAGCAAAAAGTGTTGTAGGAGGGTTGGTGTGAGGTATTTTTGCTTTTTTAATGAAATACAGTGTGGTAATTTTTTTAACTGAAATATGACCAGGTGATGTACAAATTCTCCCACTCAAGTTCAATCAGCTATAAAATTATGTGGAAAAACTGTTTTCACATCAGCCTTGTGATCCCTTTCATCTAAAGTGGTAAAGGTGGATTACGAAACCAAAGAATGCTAAACACATGTTGGTATTGTAGTACTATATAGGATCCTCCTTTCCCTTTTGAAGGGATCAGGTGTCTCGTTTAGAAAGGCTAGGCTGATTTAATGAGTGGATAGCTTACGTCACACGCATCTGGACAACTGGTGGCTAGGAAGGAGAGATGTAGGTTAGAGCAAGAATGACTACTCTGACAGCTCTTCCCTTGAGCGTATAATTTACAGGGCCAGTTTAGGTTAAATTATCTAGCTGTATATGTGGATGAAGTTGAAAGTTGATCTTCAAAAGATATTCAGCTAAGCAACTAGTACAGAACTGGTTGTGAAATTAGAATCCAATATTGGCATCCCTGTTTCCATAAGAAGGGGCTTCATTAGTGTTCATAAGTGTAAATTGAAAATTACATTTTATATATGTTTTTGTAGACATTGTATGAAACTGATGGACATCTTTTAGTGTAAGAAGGCAGTTTCTGATTGTCCATTAGAGGACAAAGAAAGACATTTCACTAACATAGAGGCATGGTGCACATAAATATTCTTCCTGTGACACACACAGAAACCATGTACAGCTGTAGCTGGACTGCAAAGCACTATGGGATATAGGAGTTTCACTGGAGCAGGAACACAAACAGGAGAAGTACATGATGGGGTGCAACAGCACAGACCTGTTCATGCACAAGGCTGTCAGCCTAATCTCGCACTTCGAGGGGGAGGTGTCCAGAGGCCGTGGGGAGAGCGGGCGTGACAGGGAGCGAGCAGATGGACAGCAAGAAGGGAAGGAACACTTCCCTGCAGGAGGCTGGCTGTGGCACCAGAGTCCTGAAGCGTTTCCCTCACCTGACGCTTATGGTCTGGGAGGAGCGATTCCATCGCTCTTCTCCTCAGACATACAAAACAATATGTTAATATTGTACACTATATATAATATTAACATGTACATGTACAGTGGACCCCACGACTAGTGTGAGCAGTTGGATGTACATATTGCATGATGTTTATCAGTGATGTCCAACCATGGTCCTGGAGGGCCGCAATTGGTGCAGGTTTTTCTTCCAACCACTTCAGTCATTTTAATTCGACAGCTATGTCAATTAAATATCAGTTATATCCTTGCTTCTCTGTATTGTTCCTGATCATTTGCATATGTCTGCACTTAGTTGTCTTAATCATTTGAGCAAAAATAACATTTACAAAGAAAGTTAAATGAGAGTCTCTTGTGGTTTCAGATCTGTAACGAATATGTAAATCACACAATACAATGTCGCTGTAACCGCAAGATCAGAGTAGAAATTGTCTGGATAATTTAGCATGGTGTTTTATTCAAACCAGGAATAATTACAGTAATTGCATTCAAATTGCAATAATAAATTAACAGAAGAAACAGGTACCAATGACAAAGAACGTTTAATCAGGAGCAGTGACTTAAGGACTTAAGTGATTATTTAACAAAAAATTGATTAAAAGTATACCATAGTTATTAAAAAAGCTAAGAAGCGACATCCTCATTATGCTTTTAAAATTCTTTTTAAAAAATGAGTAAAACTTGTTCAGAATTTCTGAATTGACACAATTATATGTAACAATTATACAAAAAAATCGATAATAATGTTTAATGGACATTAAGGTTCAATTAACAGAGGAAATTGGCTGAAACAAAAACATGGACCCACTGCTCCCCTCCAGGACCGATTGGACACCCCTGATGTGTATATCTACTGTGCATAGGATGCATGTCACATGACTGTCACATGATGCAGTCATGAATATCACCGTACAGTTTGAGTGATGTGTTTTCAGTGAGCTTTGCTTTTTGCCATTTTCTTTTTCCTTTCAAACATGGAAATTCATGACTCATCACCCACAGCGTGATGACGCAGTGGGATGATGACTCCAGGTGCCCTTAAACTGTTGGTTGTTTTAGAAACAATGATGTGAAAAATCAAAATTATGTTTTCAGAGTCATTGTTTTGTGACAGCATGGACAAGCGTGTGATTCATATTGCTGTCACTGTGGACTGACATGGCAACATAGTGTAACACAGTACAGTACAATTTCAGTGCTATACTGTGGTACTGGAGGTCGCTGAAAGCTACATCCTTCATTCAGAAAGTCGTGCTGCCCTGTCTTATACTCTTTTCATTGTGTTATTATCTTATGGCTCTACTGGTTTCAACTTGAGCTTGAAAGACAAAGGCAGTGTTGCTCTTCACACGCACTCTGTGTTCTCCAGCCGGTTTGGTTTGAAAATATACAGTAGCCCGTCCAAATTCACGAGTCCGACAGGGAGGTTTGGTTGTGCACAAATTGGTTGTGAACGATTTAATGGGAATATTTTTGAAACTTGCCTAAAGATCATAGAAACTCACAGATGATAGGTAAGCCGATAACATTATTATTTGTAATCCTGTGTCAGATTTCCTGTCTACATGGCGAGAACTTTCCCCAAACAAGCAATCATAGTGAAGGGCACCTATAAATCGTGTGTTAGGAGAACTTAAAGTCCAGACAAGCTGGTAATGACCATCCCTCATGTACCATTTACCTTCTGGCAATGAAAAACATTCGCGTAGATTCATGTGCATACAGGAAGGGGGGGATTTCATTCTCTTTGTAAAATGTTGGATTATGAGATACTTTTCCTTAGTCCATCAGGCAAAACATCTTTTATTTTAAAAAAAGTTATAAATGAATAAATAAATGTTCTGGATGGGCCCTGTACAGTTTGATGTGGAGACATCTGCATATTTATCATTTGTGTAATTACGTATAATTGCAATCATACATTCTGAAAATACAGTTCACAGTTCTGTCGTGTACTTACAGTATCCGTGGGTTAGCTGTTTGGTAAATGAGTTTCAGCAAGACTGAAAATTAAACTCTGAAGGGTTGTTTACAATTAGCTTAATATTTTGTTGCAAAAACAAATTTGTTGTTTGCCAATAAATAAAGACATTTTTGCTGTTGTTAGAATAATACAATAACATCCAATTTCCATTTACAAAATATAATTGAAGGTTAACGGGGGCTTTATGTTGCTTTTGTAAATATGAAGTAGTTATTTTCATACGTGCTCAAGGGCTTTCTTTTAAAACCATGTTTTGCTCCTTGGATTTTCAAGTTGAGCCATTGGCAGGGGGAAGGATGGGTTAACTGTTCTCCTGAACTTGAATGTCGCCTGTCTGCGCTTGGGCATTTTGCCACCCTTGGAGTAAACACCATCTTTCCAGGCCTTTGCCTGCTGTGACTTGGACCCTGCTGTAGCTAAGCGCTGCTGCGGTTCCGCTCTCTGCATCGAGAGCTTCTCTGACTGGACGCAGCAATAAACAGCCGCTCTTACTGCTCTGCTTGGGCGTGGCTGTGAAGATCGGTGTTCAGCACTTGCGTGGCTGTGATCGTAACCTTGTCTAACGCAATTTGGCGAGGTGAACACTTGTCTTCTCCGTCCTCTGCAGCGCAAGCCTCCCTTAGAGGTCAACGATCTGTTTGAAGACATAAAGGATGGGGTGAAGTTGCTTGCTCTTCTGGAAGTCCTCTCTGGACAGAAACTAGTAAGTGTCTCTACTTAAATTCATCACCTTGAAGGAACCTGATGAAAAACATGAAGGAGGCAAATTGAGGGTATTATCTACTTGCAGTACATATGTGTGGCCATGCAAATCAATTTAGTCATATTTGTTCACACATTACGCAAAAATAACAATATAAATAATGATGAATGGATTCAATATGAACTGATGTTTTGTAATAGCGGTCGGCCCCTCTGACTTATTACAGTTGTTGCAGAAGTATAGGTTGTACATGGGAATTGCTTTGGTCTGCTTGGTTGCATCACAGGATTCCCATTAAGAATCCTTGAATGCTTATGAACTTGTGTTGGTCAGTTATCTGAGCGGGCTGCCTTTAACCCCTGAACTGAACAGACTGGCTGCCTGCAGAGCTGGTGACAGACCTCTGTATGCTACAGTTTGGAGGTTGTGAAAAGCAGGGTCTTTCATGTGGAGGGACCAGTCAGTGATTTGGCTGAACTGCACTCACAAGACTCACACAGGGGTGTGTTAATGGCTCCAGTTTGCTTGAGGCAGGCAGATCCGTCATTAGATATAGGCACTTTCTCAAACTGATGATGACAGTGAGCTGGATGTGCCCTCACTGGACGTCAGGATTGTATATACGCATTTTACACACTCTAATAAGCCCGGGTCACAAGCCGGTTCGTTTCTTTTTTTCTTTTCACTTGCTGTGGTATCCCAGCATCCTCCTGTTTTGTAGCAAGACACATTTAGTAAATTTACCTCAGGAATATGTTGAAGTAAAACAGGTTGACAAAATGAAATATAAAAGCTATGTTCTGCCTTTAATTTAAAGATTGTCCCTGTAGCATTCTGGGTTGACCCCCCCCGTGTTTTCCCCATTAGCCCTGTGAGCAAGGTCGTCAGCTAAAGAGGATTCACTGGGTGTCCAATGTTGGGACAGCACTCAAGTTCCTGGAGGGCAGAAGGGTAAGAGTCACTGCATTATCGTACCAAAAATCTGTGATCCAGACGATGGGCTTTACTGTGTACCTCTCAGGATGAAATGGAACCTGTATTTGTCAGTATCCAACTATAATAAATAGCTAAAACCGATATTTAGTTTAAATAGCGGCACTGTCACAACAGGTAAATTAAGAATAAGATTTACTATGTTACATAAACAATATATAACTCAGAGCAGAAGCTGTAGGATAGTTCAAGTTGTACATTAGTAGTACAAAACAAAATAGTTTTTATCAGCTTAAACCCCATGAAATATGATTTCCACAGCAATGTTTAAACTGCACTGGTAAAATGTGGTGATATTGTACTGTGGCAGGCTGCAGAAATGTTAGCCGAACTCGCCCATAGCACAAACTGAATTTAGCTGTGCTACCTTATCAGCTTGTGTTGTGTTATTTATATCGCACACTCCATCATTAGTTTTGTTTTGACGTTTTGCTGCTCTTCTTTCTGAATTTGGAATATTAGAAGTCATATGCAGGGAAGAAAGTCCCAGCTGGACTCCACTAACAAACTGAGTATTAGCAGAAGAAAGTGAAAAGGAAATACATCTTTTGGTAGTGTATGTGGATTTAAACATCTCATGGTGGGGGGGGTTCTTCAGTCTGTACCGGTGACACCTGATGTGTACGTGACCGTGGCTGCATTTCAGACAGACAGTTATTGCTTTGTGAAGCACTTCTGGGCTAGTGTGCTGCTTGTGTTTGAAAATGTTTGCTGATATTACAATTTATAATAAGTAATGTGCCATCAAGAAACGCAATACAATATGGTAAAACACAGCGATGTTGTTATTGCAAGTCAGCTGTATTTTGTGTGCTAGACTATGTAGCTATTTACTTGTAGCTATAGCTGTCTATGAGGATTGTTGGTTTTGTGTTTGAAGTTAGTATATTTATAATGAGTTTAATCTGTGTTTGTAATGCTGCATTTATGGAGAGGATTTATGTTTCCAGATCAAGTTGGTCAACATAAATGCGACTGACATTGTTGACGGAAGGCCGTCAATTGTCCTCGGGTTAATATGGACCGTGATCCTGTACTTCCAGGTAATGCGTGCTGTTTTGATTGGTCACATGAGCTGTGGGGATAGTGAGGGGGATATCCAAACGCCAAACACCTGTGCCTGCCTCTCGCCCCATAGATTGAGGAGCTGACCAGTAATCTGCCATCCATCAAGTCTCTGTCCAGCAGCACGTCCTCCGTGGACAGCAAGGCGAGCTCCGAAGTGTCCAGCCCGCCCATGAAGAGGAAGGTTGTCGCTAAATTCCAGGGCAGCGCCAAGAGAGCCCTTCTCAGATGGGCCCAGCATGTCGCAGCCAAGTGCGTTCTGACTCCCTGGTCAGAGGTGGGGAGGGGAGCTGTATTCGTTTGTGTATCCAGAGACCGGCGTGTATAATTTGCAATAAAAGGCACATTTTGTCACATGACTGTGCATGCGCTCTGCTTCCAAGGAATCCGTGTGTGTACTCGTGCTTAGTCAGCATGCTGTTTGGCCATGAAGATGCAGGCAGTTCAGTGGGCTCTGTGCTCTGTGCTTAAACGTGCCCAGCTGTGCATTGTGGGAACATGGCTGCAGACTTGGCGCAATGTGTTTTACTCCACCTGGGTGTGAATACAGAGACAGCGTGAGGCAGACTGTCTGAAAGTGTCTTGCTGTGGATTCCCAGATGGTATGGAACAGACTCTGCACGTGTCTGAAGTCGTGCGCATGCACGTGTCTGAATTGTGTGTATGTTGCTTTTAAAGACGCCTGGCTGTTGAGGTGAAAGACTTTGGGCCCAGCTGGCGGAGTGGCGCGGCCTTCCACGCAGTCATTCACGCCATCCGGCCTGACCTGGTGGACATGGAGCGCGTTCGGACCAGAACCAACAGACAGAACTTGGAGGAGGCCTTCGCCCTGGCAGAGACTGAGCTTGGCATTCCACGTCTGCTGGATGCAGAAGGTACCATGACCTCGCCAGCGCGTAGCTGTCACCATGAACAAACATAACAGATTGGAAAGCTTTTTGTTTCGCCTCACCACTACATGGTGGTCCATGAAAGTCATCCCGACCCAAAATGTGCTACTGACAGAGCAGTAAGGTGACCAGCTCCACAATAAGGCTGTCTCTCCATAGTTACCAGTCCACAAAACGTGAAAGCACTACCCATTTTTTATTTAGAAGGCAGACGTACTGATCTGGTTTCAGTGTGAGGTAACAGCAAATGGGCCATTTCAGTAGCTCAGCCGGCTGTGATGACTTGCTAAAATAGCTTTGTGGCTAATGCCTTCACGTAACACCTGAATGAAAACAGCCCATAACCTGGATTATCATGGACGATGATGCAACATATTGATGGTACCATGACTAATTACTCGGGCTGATGCTAATTTACTGCCTGGAGTGACGGGGATGACGCTAGAATTTCTGGCAGACTTGCCTTCCAGTCGCAGTGACGTCTGCCACCTTTTCTTCTCTGCAGACGTGGATGTTGACAAACCGGATGAGAAGTCCATCATGACATACGTCGCTCAGTTTCTCAAGCACTATCCTGACCCTCACAGGAGCGAGACAGATGGACAGCAGGAGGAGGTGGATACCCTGGTTTCTCTCCACCTCACACAGTGTTCGTCCTTCAAATGTCAATTTTGTTATGTCACTGTATCTGCCACAGGAGTAGTAATCAGAAAACAACTCTCTCATGAAACATCTGTGAATACACAGCATAAAAATGCTTTAAACCAAAACGAGAAGAAAATTCTCAACGTGCACAGGCAAAACCCAAGAGAGACAATGCGTTTAAGAAACGTTTGAATATTACAGAACAAATTTTTCCTGAATCGAAATAGTTCATTGACTACCTTTCCCCTGCTTCTTTCCTTGCCAATTTTTATATAGAATTTTTCTGGTAATTAGCTAAGGAAGGAACATTAAAAATATGTACAAATAAATAGTTGGCATTATAAAGCCAAGCTTACCTGTTCCCCCGTTTCTGGTTCTCCCTCTGGCTGTTTGCCGTGTCCCTCTTACACTCGTAGCTGGTGCTTGTGTTCATCCCAACTTTTGGCCTCTCTATCCCTAACCTGAAGGTAAGGCCTTGTGTGAGGAGGTCAGCTGACCGCACGTGCGTGCCTTTGTCTGCGGTGTTTTGTGATGGTCTCGCTTGCTGTGGCGTGAGCTGCTATTTTACGATGACAGAGTGCCGCACCACACACATCTTTCTGGGCTTTCTGAACCCATTGGTTTTTTTATTCTGGCTTCACCGCTGAGAGTTTTGTGAGAGTGCAGTGTCACTGGAGGCTTGCCGTCAGAGACCTGCCTTTAATAACCCCGCCTCCTTGGCATGGGCCCCGCCCACAGAGGGAAGATCGCAAGGTGCTGAGGGAACTCAAGGTGTGGCTGGACCACCTGGAGCGGGAGCTTCTCCGAGCTCAGGGGATGGAGGGAGGCTTGGCTGATAAATATCAGGTGACCTTGGGGGGGGCGGTCAGGAGGAAGTACTGAATCTTGTTTGTTTGTGATGTCAGACAGAACAGCTGGGCTCCCGTGTGTGCGTTACAGCCAGGCTGTCTGAGAGAAAACATCTCACTGAGCATCTTTTAGATACATACTTACCTACCATATGTGCTCCTGTTTGGTCAGTCATCAGTGGCTAAAGCTTTCTCTTTGTACAGTTTACTTTCACAATATAATGCTGATAATTATCCATTAGCGAAATTGAAATTTTCTTTAAATAAAAATTTTAATGGCTCGTGCTTGTACTTTTTAAAACACCAGATCTGACGGCACTGTGTGTGCGCACGTGTTTGTGCGCATGTGTTTGTGCACGTGTGTGTGCATGTGCACGCACATGCGTCTCTCTGCAGGCCTTTAAAGGCTTCCGCGTGCAGTACGAGATGAAGCGCAAGCAGTTGGATGCGTTGCTGCAGCCTCCACAGCGGAGCGGGAAGCTGTCAGCAGAGCAGGCGCTGGTCAAGCAGGCGTGCGAGCGGGTCTCGGCCAGGGTGAGCTCAACACCCCTCCTCTTCCCGGAGGCACAGAATGCGAAGAAAAACACGCCCGCTTCACATTTCATTTGATAAAACAGAGATCAGGTTTAGAACTAGAAAAAAGGATGTATTGTGTTAAGCATTGTTTAAGGCTGACTTAGTTAAAGCTGATTAAAACCAGACTGTAGTTATGAGCAGAAAAAGGGGGGGGGGGGGGTCTAGTTTCATCTGAATGCCCAGTCCTGCCAACACAAGCTAACCTACCATATTCTTATGTTAATCAGAACCTGACATTGCCTTGCTTAGGTTTTCAAAATTAAAACTGAGTCTGGTGTTCATACATATTATGCAGAGTTTTAAGATTTTTACCTTGAATACAGTAAGTTTACTTGTATATCTGTTACTTAAGCGTTAAACTCTACTGCTGTCTTGGCCTTCCCTTGTGTGGTGACTACACCAAAGCTGTGTCAGTCAGTGGGAAATGTTAAAACTTTGATGAGGTCTGAAATGCAGCTCAAGCATATTAGCCAGAGTTGAATCCTGGGGGGCGATTTGGGGGGAGGGCAGGCAGAAAGGCTGCACTGCTGTACAGAGAGAGGCATTTTCTGTTCTGCAGGAGTGTGTAGATGGTGTAACGTGTTTGTCCTAGTTACGCAGCGTATTTTCTGTGGAGCCTGTGGTGTTTTGCTGGTTTGACTTTGGAACGTCTCATGCTTCAAGCTGCTGGACTGGCACATCCACCTGGACAAGTCCCTTCCCGGCGTGCTGGGTGCCATTGGGGCGTGGCTTCACCGGGCCGAGATGGCGCTGTTTGAGGAGATGCCCATTCAGCAGGCACATGAGGAGACGGCCAACAGCATCCACAGGAAGTTAGAGCAGCACAAGGTGAAGACACCCCGCCCCTTTGGTGCCTTGAGGGGAGTAAGCCGCAGCTAACACAAATTCGGAACAGAGTTCACTAATTCAGCATGGAATGAGCAGAACCTGTACTGCATGCATGAAATTCAGACACAGACACACACACACACACACACACACACACACATATACTGGCACACACAATGTACTATGAACAGTAATTATAATTAAAAAGAATTATTGGTACCCTTCTTAAAGATGAGCAAGAAAAAATGCTGTGGGGAGATGTTTTTGTTAATTTTCCTGATAGTACACTAAATATATGGCAGACTTTTCTGTTGTATGTTTGTGCAGGGTTGGGTCAGTAAACACACATGTAAAGGCAATGAACATTATTACCAAGTAATCGGCAGTCTAATATTCCTACTCTTTTCTTCTTCTCTTGTCGTGCACATCCGCAGCCCTCCCTGACAGCACTTTACAAAATCCTACAGCCACTTGTACACAGAGCACAATACTTTCACTGCGTTAGAATCGTTCAAAGGAAAAAAAATGTATTCTATATATAAAATAATATATAAAATTTTTACCAAGGGTGTCAGTGATTCTTAAGGGCACTGTGAATGTATAATACAATTTATAACACAAATGTGAACAAACAGGAAATGACATATATAAAAAAACAGGAAGTGCTGAAGAATCTGGAAGGTCACAAGCCAGCCTTCCAGCAGATCCACAGGGATAGATCTGTCAACGGAGTCCCTGTACCCCCAGAACAGCTCCAGGACATGGCGGAGAGGCGAGTGCTAACTTCATCTGGAAAGTTCCACATTGTTTATGTTCCAGCTGCCTCTCTGGCTATGGAGAGCTCTGTATCACACCTGCCGCAAAGCAAATTAGTGGCTTGAAGTCATGTTCTTCCACAGGTTTAACTGCGTCTGCACATCATTCCACGCCCACCTGATCAAGCTGGAGTTCTGGGAGATGAAGTATCGCCTGAGGGCCTTTCTGATCCTCGCCGAGTCCAAGCTGAAGTCCTGGATCATCAAGTACGGCCGGCGAGAGTCAGTTGAGCTGTTGTTGCAGAGTTACATGGTGAGGCATCCGCGCCCATCCCAGCTTCCAGTGTTGTGTGACCTGCTGGGATACCCTCGGTGTGCTTACGCATGAGTGTAACGCTTACATCCATCATGTCCTGAACAGTCATTCATCGATGGGCACAAGTTCTTTGAGCAGTATGAGACAATCTACCAGAGTTTGAAACGGGCAGCTGAGTTATACATCAAATCTGATAGCTCAGGTAAGTCTGTTTAATTATCAACTTCAACTGCAGTTTGAGCTGTCTGACGTTGTTCTATTTATGTGTGATGTTCGGTGATGTTTAAATGGGCCTGTGTGTGTTTGTGTGAGTAAAATGTGGTACATTATATAAAAGAGCTGTTGGCTACAATATATGTTGTCTTCAGTGTGTTCATGTTTTATGTTTCCATGGTGAAGAACGTATGAAAGAGAGTCTTATTCGCGGACTTGCCACATCATTTTCAACTGGGGGACCTAATTGCAGCCTAATTGTTCAAATTGTGTTTTAAGATTAGTAATTACGCTCAGTGAGAAAGGTAAGGGCAAAGGTGCATTCTTGCTAAAGTTAAAAGTACTGAAATGTTCAAAAATAGACTCTATTAGAGCGGAACATTTTCCAACATGCATACGGAGGTTTAACATCCCCCATTTGCAACTGCTTCAGTGAAGTACGTGTGTTTACTCCACATGTTATACATGTTAGTATGTTGCTGTGTTTTGCATGTGTATGTGCCACATTAAAGGCATTAGAAGAGTTCTTCTGTTGTTCCTCTGGGTGTTCGTTTGGGGACGAGTTTAATGGGCGACTCGTTCTCTTCCAGCTGAAGAAGGGGAGGGGGTGAGCAGGTTCCTGGGTGACGTCACTGCGCAGTGGAAGAACCTGTCGGTGGAGGTGCGGAGCGTGCGAAGCATGCTAGAGGAGGTCATCTCCAACTGGGAGAAGTACAGCAGCACGGTGGCCGGCTTGCAGGCCTGGCTGGAGGATGCGGAGCAGATGCTGAACCAGCCTGAGAGCGCCAGACGTGTGAGTAACCCCCCCCAGCACCCTCCTTTAGTCAAACACCCTCTGGAGCTTCTCATTGTCCGGCCATCCCTATTCCAGGAGTTCTTCCGGAACCTTCCACACTGGATTCAGCAGCACATGGCCATGAACGACGCGGGAAACTTCCTCATTGAGACCTGCGATGACACAGTGTCCCGGGACCTTAAGCAGCAGCTGCTTCTTCTCAATGGAAGATGGAGGGAACTCTTTGTTAAAGTCAAACAGGTAAATAGCTGCAATGTGTAAACGATAAGCTCTTCAGCACAAATGAGTAAACACAAATACAATTATGTGGATGTGGTTTCTTTCTACGTGCTTTAAATGTGCTTTAAATTCAATGCTGGTTCACTGTCAGTAGCTAATGCAGCGTTTTAAGAAGTGGACTCGTGTTGTAAATACAGTACACCGAAATCCCAAGAGGGGTGGTGATTTAATACTGCCAAGGGAGCCTCTTAATCCTAATGGCTTAGAACACATTTAGCAAGGAATATACATCTCTTCAGATAAACCCATCAAGCCAAACATCTACCTAATGGTGCGCAATAATGTCTAGAGATCAGAGCTTCTAAAAGATGATCTGAAGAGAAATCCATTACATCTTTAAGAAGCTTCATTTGTGTCAGGAATGCTTTGCTAGGATGGGCATCGTTAGCACAGAAAATGCAATCAGGCACGATTAAACGTGTGAGTAAGGAGGCTACCTAACAAAACCAAGTCTTTTTGCAGTATGCAAGGGCTGATGAGGTGGACAAGATGCGCAAGGACTACCAGGACAGCATCGCTTCCCTCAAATCCTTTGTGGATGCATCTAATGAAAAGATGAACGCGTCAGTCCAAGTGTCCTTCCTGAACGTTCGGACCTTCGTCCAAGACATTGAGGTGAACCATGACTTCTGACTCGATGATCTCACAGTGAATACAGTGTTATGCTCATTTAAATGCTCTGACCTCTTTCAGTTCCATTACACATTTTCACTGTTCCACAGAGGATAGCTTCAGTCTTCCATCTGCGACCTGAAATGTGAGACAAAGAGGTTCACAGCCTGTTGTCATTTGCGTCATAATCCACATCTTCTCATTTAAGTTATTCACGGTATCCGTTGTTATTTAGCATTCGTATTGATGTACCCTTGATGCCAGCTTGCTGATAAGCCCTTGATCCCACGTTTCTTACAGGACACCAAGCAAAAAATCCCACCAATGGAAGCACAGTACAGGATGGCCACTCGCAACGTTCAACTGTTGACCAAAGATACTCCACAAGAAGAAGTTACGCAGATGCTGGGCACCATGGCGGCTCTCAAGGAACAGCTCAGCAAGGTTGCAAGTTCACTAATGGGCTTTTCTGGCACATTTTCCACCATTTGTCTGTCAACTGGATATAAAGATTTGTTATTTCTTTCCAGTCACTTCTTTCATGTTAGCAAGTACTGGAAAGATTAGGAGTTGGATAGTCCATAAAAACCTGTGGACATGTGAAGGATGTAGCCTTAGATGAATTTTAGTCCACGGAAGGGAGAAATCAGATATTGCACAGCTGTCAGTCTGATGAAACTGAGCAGCCTTGGTTTTTAGGTGTTTTCAGTTCAATGGACCAGAAAAGATCACATCAGATCACACACTAGGCCAGCTTTGATTCACTCCCTCTGTCCAGGTTTTGAAGAGGAAATACACAGAGACATTTCTTCATGAGTTTCTCCTTGACTCCTTGTCCACTTCTGACCTGAACAGTTGGACGTCTTTCTGCATTTCAAGTGCAGTTGTGCTTTTCAGTGTCCCATCCTCATTGTTTGTCTGGTGCCCCAACCACCTTTCAGATTAGGGAACGGTGTCTGCCTTTGCTGCGTGAGGCACAGGCCCTGTTGCCCCTTCTGGAGGAGAACGAGAAGCAGATTACCAGCTTCTACCAGTCCTTGGAAAAGGCCTCCTGTATAACTTCTAGTCGAGACCCTGAGACTCCTGCCGACTTTAAGCACAAGTGTCAGGTGGGACTCAAGAATGTTGTTTTGTTAAGCACACTGTTTTCATAATGCTGTGGATGTGTGCTCGTGATGTTATAACTGCTATTTGGCATGCTCCTCCAGGAGCTACAGGCCCTGCAGCAGAACTGTAAGAAGTGTTTGTCCATGGTGGAGAGGAACCACCAGTCCATCCAGAGGGCCCTGGGCAACAGCAAAGCCCTGCAGCATCTGGACAAGTCCCTACTGCAAAAACGTATGGCAGACCTACAGAGCTCATTACAGGTCAGCCAGGGCACCCATTGTACTTCTAAAACTGTCCAAAGACAGAAATGATAAAACCATCAACTTATCTGCACAAGCAAGGCCTTGTGTTTACTTAACCCTCACTCCCCTCCTCTGAAATTTAATCATCAGACATTGAGTAACAATTGGACATCTGTGCCACTCACACTTTTGGCGAGAACCATGGAAGCGTTGGTGATCTTCTGAGTCACACTTAAGCCATGTGATGCCCATTGAGATGCAGGGCAGTATACAGGAGTAGAGGCTCCAAACTCCCTGAGAATCACACTGTTACCTCCAGCAGGTTGTAAAATTCTGTGCAAGGACCAAGTCCAAGGTTGTGGTTGTACCTGGCCCCAGGGAGTTTTCGTGTTGCGTCAAAACAGTAAATCTCAAAACAAAAACTGATCAGTCAGCGAGTCTTGAATGATAATGTTATTTTACATAAAAGTCTTTTCATGCGAGAACAAGTAAATGGTCCTGCTATAAATAATAGATAGTATAAAAAGGCGTAATAATTATTAATAAGGGAAAATGAGATGGCCTGCAATGTTTACGAGCGTGACAGAGGGATATGGATGATACCCACAGTGCTCTTGGTTTTGGGTTGCCGTGCTAACACTGCCTGTGTATTCTTGAGTTTAGGCCTTGGTGAAAGAGTCGGCGGAGTGGAGGAAAAATGTGGAGGCCAACAGCAGCCTCATGAAGAGGTTTGAGGAGTCTCGTCTGGAACTGGAGAAGGTTCTCAAAACAGCCCAGGCCTTCCTGAAAGAGAAGGGAAGTCCAGATGAGCTGCTGAAGAAACACACAGTAAGGAGGAAGCATGTTTCTCACCAACCTTCATCCTTATTCATGGGTCAAACTGTGACTTACGGCCAATTACTACTCTTAACAGCTCTTGTAAATTAATTATTAAAGGCAGGGATGGTGATTACAGACTGTGAAACAGAAACTGTAGCAGAAAATACTCGATAAGGCATGAGTAGTAACAGCCCATGTGTGATTGGTCCTCTGTCTCACGCTGGCTTTGCACACATCTGCTGTAGGAGATTTTCGGACAGCTCGACCAGCGTGTCCTCAACACGTTCCTGAAAGCGTGCGATGAGCTCACGGACATTTTGCCGGAGCAGGAACAGCAGAGTCTGCAGGAAACAGTCCGGAAGCTCCATAAACAATGGAAGGTCAGACCAGCAAGCTTTTGGCTCCAGAACCCGAGCTCCATAAACCACACAGGAGCAGCACAGATATGGGCTGATGTTCGATACTGACCTTTTCTGCAGTGCAGCAGGAGTTAGGAGTATACCATATAACACTTTAAAGAGTAGAAGAAGCTCTCAGAAAATCTGTTGTGTGAATCTGTTTGGGGGGGATGCTGATTGAATGGCCACTAGATGTAACTAGGAAAAATGCTAGATCTATCTGGCAAACCGTGAGAGTTTGACTATTATGAGTTTCTCACATTTTGGTTGTAACAATAAAACTGACAAAGGATGCGCAATTTTGATGTTTTGTAGTTTGCGTTTAAAGTACCTGTATGTGAGCAAGAAAGGCATACATTTAAATCTCGCTTTTCCTGTTTTTTTCCCCAAATTGATTGATTTATAAATTTCTTTATTTCGGTCTTGTGTGACAAATTGTCTGTGTTTTTGTGGCTACACCACCATGCGTGTGTTGCATGTTTAGTTTGAGTGGGGCTTTCACATAGGTCTGCTAATTGCAGTTAGTTTGTGTGAACGTCGTTATTGGAGTGGGAGTCATACTTGAACAAAGAGAGAAACACTCTGATAAGGTTAACTAACAGTAGAAGTGGTAAAAATGACACAACAGCTTGGAGAAGCTGACCCCCCCAAGGGGCTTGTCGTCCAATCCCAGGACCTCCAGGCGGAAGCTCCGTGTCGCCTGCAGCGCTTGAAGGTGGAGGTGGAGCAGAGTCGCCTCATGGCCACCATGCAAGAGTGCCAAGCCGAGCTGGTGCGGGAGAACCAGAGTCTACCAAGCATGGGCAGCGAAAGGCTCGTCAAGGAGCACCGGGTGCGACTGCCTGTGCTAGCACAGCCACTAGGAGGCCAAAGCTTTTGTATTACAGCTCGTCGTCCACTTACGACCCCGATCGGTTTTGCCCAACCAGTCGTAACTCGATTTGGTCGTAAGTCGGCCTATGCAAAAATTCCCGTACATATATTAAACTGTGTAATGATAATAGCTGATGTCATCAGCTGGGGCTGCGTTTGCATAGGTTGTAAGTCAACGACGACCTGTATTATTTTTTAGCTTTTTTCTCTGCGTGCTTGGTTTTCCCTGGGTTTTCTCCCTTTCTCCCTTGGCCTGTGTGTTTGCTTGTCACCTTACCTGAGGTGCCAGGTGATAAAACAGGCGGCGTCTCTATGCTCAGGCCTTCTTTCGAGACAAGGGCCTGCAGTTCCTGTGTGAGAAGAGGCTGCAGCATATGGAGGAGCTCTCGCAGAAGCTGCCCGAAGGCGACTCCGCCCACCACACGTTGACGAGCACCAGGGCCGCTTTGGACAAGCTTAAGGAGCAGATCAAGGCGACACATCAGAAGCTGATGGAGCACCCTGACAAATGGAAGGAGTTCAATTCCAGGTGAGGGTAGCGGGAAGTGCTGGAGAACCTGCACTAAACTGTGATACGCTAGACAGTAATGAAGGAAACTAATCAAGAAATTTTTAATTAAGCATGAATCTACCCGTGTGCATTTGCATCCCTGGATACAGAACGCAGTTAGCACTTCCACTCACTCTGTGTAAATACATCCATGAAGAAAGTCAATAGCAACTAAATTTATTGTTCATTACATAATGACATCCACAGAGAGAGTTTATTTATAAGGTTGGTATAAATACACACATTTGTTAAATGTGCTCTGTCAGTTTGCTGTTACCTTAGTAACATTAATTATATGGCAATATTGGCTGTCACAGTTGTGTTTTGTTTAATACATTGTGGCTTGTATAATGATGTCCAGGGACTGTTCTATAAGCCAGCAAACAGGCTGTAGAGAATGGATTTTCTGGCCCTTCTGTTAATGCTTCTGCTGCGCAATTCTTCACGGCGCAGATCCTCCGAGCTCTCGGCATGGCTCTCGTCACAAGAGAGCCAGCTGAGGCAGCTCAGGGACGAAGCCATCGACCCAGGCAAGCTTGGACAGGTGAAGGCTGCTGTCGAGGTAAATGTCCTCACCTGTGCTGGATATAAAGGGTGTGGCCTTTTTGAGACCAAGGCACGGGGGCACCCACTTCTAGTGTAGCCAGAGTAGCTAGAATCCAGTGTATCTTTAATACAACACACAATTGAGAGCACCAAGTGGCTTACTGTTAATTATTATAATAAATAATATCATGACTTTGATAAAGCAAATACTAACCAGGACTCTTGAAGACATATATTCGGGTGACTTGACTCCTGCCCTAGGAGCTCAAACGCAGTGCTGAGGACCAGGAGGGGAACCTCAGCTGGATCAAGTCCCGCCTGGCCGCACTGATTGAGGTCTGCAGTGAGAACGAGGCCCAGAAGCAAGCCTCTGCACTCAGCAAGCTGTCCTCAGACTTCAAGGGCCTTCTCTCCTCTCTTGCTGAGGTAAACCCATTGCCTTCCCTTAATGTATCTCTTAACTGGACCAGAACCAGTGGGAATCCTCTGGGAATCCTCCTGATGTGCTCTGAAGGCTCAGACCCCCCTCATATTATCCAGCAAAAGTCCCGTGCATAGCCGCAGTGACTGATGCATCTCTTTGCAGGCTGAGAAGGTGTTGTCTGCCGCGGAGGGCTGCATGCGTTTCCGGGATGAGGTGCGGAGCACCCTGGAGGAGTTGCTGCAGGCACTGCAAGAGGCCCAGGCAGAGGCCTGCAAAATCCTGGACTCAGAGAGTGTGAGGGAGGCCCAGCACATGCTGCTCATTCATCAGGTGGGGGCGCTGTTACCGCAGCTCCAGGCAGGATTCGCTGGTGGCTCGCTTGATATGCAACCAAACTTAACATGCTTGCTCTCCCCCTCTCTTTAAACCCTTGTTTGGGCGTGAACTCCATCTGCTGGACTCCGTCAGCAACAAGTGAAACGACTGTGGACAAAGAGGAGGGACGTGCAGCAGCAGATCGCACGCGGACAGCGGCTGCAGACGGACGGGGAGCTCTGCGCGTCCCTGCAGCCGGAGCTGCAGAAGCTGCAGGACACACTCAGTGGACTGGAGCAGAGCGTGCAGGCACAAGAGCAGAGTCTGCAGGTGAGCAGGATGTGTAGCTCAAGGTCAGGGGCTTGGGGACACCTTTACAGGAACCGTCACTTGAGGTCACAGGCACAGGGACACCTTCTCAGGATCTGTCACTCAAAGTCATGGGCTTAGCGATACGTTTTTGACACAAAAACGTATGAAACGAAGGTTTCTTGTGTTAGCTGAGCCTGCATGTGCATGTGTAAGTTACTTCACTTTTCCCACCAAATCACCAACCTCACTGCCTTGCTGCTTCAGGTGACCCTTGATGCCTGGCAGGAATTTGAACATCAACGCAGAGAGGTGGAGGACTTTGTGAGCAAAGCTTCGACTTCAATGGACAGAGAGTTGAAGTTCAGCAGCCTGGAGGGCCTATCGGCGGAGCTGCAGCAGGCCAAGGTTAGCGTGCCGATGCAGAACACATGACCGATGCTCAACAGCTTTAAAGTCCGCAACACATTTCAACAATACAGAGCCTAGTACAGCAGGAGCATCTCTCTTTGTATGAAACTGAGTTTACCCTGTGTCTTACTTTTGACTGGCATTGCCCGCAGGAGCTTTGGAAGCAATGCCAAGCACAGGTGGCACTGGTGAACATGCTCCTGAAGAGGGCGGCGGAGATTCAACTTGGTCCAAAGAACCAGACCCTACTTCAGCAGCAAGCCCGTTTCCTCAGCGAACAGGTGGACCGTGTGGAAGCTGGCCTCAAGAGAGAGTAACAGGCTTATTTTCATTCATTCCAAGCAAACTGTAACATCCTTCAGGGTAACAGGATTATTCTCATGTTCAAGAGTGTTACTACTCTCTTCCAGTATTAAACAGCAGGAGGACATGAAGTCCCGCTGGCAGCAGTTCCTGGAAAAGTTTGAGTCATTCTCTGCATGGATTTCTCTGAAAGAGAGGGAACTCGATGCCTTGAGTTTGTTGTCTAATCCATTTAAAGAGCAGATGATCACAGTAAAGGTACCCTGCTGCTAAGCATTTTCATGTAT
The DNA here is from genome assembly GCA_025773905.1 of Chitala chitala. Lineage (NCBI taxonomy): Eukaryota > Metazoa > Chordata > Actinopteri > Osteoglossiformes > Notopteridae > Chitala > Chitala chitala. The sequence continues at coordinate 8,051,271 of JABJVR010000021.1, forward strand.
AACGTTACATTTTTTGTTAATGTAAATCGCTTACTGATTTGTGAGTGTAGCTTGTTGTCATGACATTCACAGCTATTTTGTGATAAGTCTGTTAGAGTGGTCAACCCTATGATACGTTCAGGAGGCCCTGTGCTAAGTTTTGCCTGTCATAGACAAGCCAATGACCAAATGGCCTTTTCCGTCTGATTCCAGTCTATAGGTGCAGAGCTGAAGGAACGAGTGGAGTTGCTACCTGGCCTGGAGGTGGAGTCGCAGGCGTTGGGCACCTTCGTATCGTCCGGGGAGGCGGCCCGCATCAAGGCGCGCCTGACCCAGGCCAGCAGATGCTGGGAGGAGCTGGCAGAGAATGTGGAGCATCTGACTGGCCGGCTGGAGGAAAGCTCCGCCCACCTTCAGAGGTTCTACGCCAACCTAGAGCAGGTAGAACACACAACATATCAGGGAGTATTTATAGTTTGAACACAACGTTTTTACCTGGTTTACTTTTTTTTAGCTGAAAACAACTGTCAGTGAGCTGAGAGACAAAGTGGACCATCCCATCAAGTGCTGTAGCTCCTCATCAGAGACGTACAGGATGCTCCAGGAGCATATGGTATGTGCTCATCTTTACAGCAACACCTGCTGCAATCTGTCATATCCTTCAAAGCTCCAGGTTGGCCTTGTGGTACGTGGGGTAAACTTGTATGTATGATTCTGTGTACATGCGTGGTCCCTATAGGATGTGACCCAGGCTCTGGAACAACTGAAGGGCACCGTGGTGTCACTGTCAGCCATGACGGGCAGGTTGAGTGAACGGGAGCAGGCGGAGAGCCAGGCCGCCTCTCTCCAGAGCAGCTATGAGCAGGCCCTGGAGCGAGCCAAGGAGAGGCAGAACCAGCTGGAAATCCTGCTGTCTCTCTGGCAAAAGTAAGATGCATGAAGGCAAAGAATCAAAGAAGACAATAGGTGCTCGCTCTGTGCTGCTGGCATGTCTTCTGTGCGCAGCATGCTGCGGTGTTTAAGACATCGATTGTTACCAAATCAGATGATGTCCAGAAATGTCAACATCTCAGCTACAGTAACTTGATGTTCAGGGACATTTTATCCTTGGTGGTTCTTTATATTTAAAAACAGCAAACACTTGCTTGGTCGTCCATGGTCCATATTGTATGTTGCTCAGGTATGAGAAGGAGCACTCCAGCTTCTCCTTATGGCTGGAAGGAAGTGAGGTTATCTGCAGTTCTGAGAACCAGTGCCTTTCTGCAGACAAAACAAAACTGCAGAATGAACTACAGCATCTAAAGGTAAACTGCAAATATCTGTAATGTTCTCTTGAGGCTAGTTTATACATCACCCTTCCCAAATGTGTGTCTGGACTTTTGTCTCTTAACATACTTTAAACATTTTAGGTAAGCAATCAACAAAAAGGCATATGTAAATTCTTTCTTTATGTTTTTGGAGAACTTGAATGTAGACCTTGAATATTTGTGTTGTAGAGCTTGCAGTCTGAAGTTCGGTCCCACGAGGGTGTTTTTGACAGTCTCGTGACCTTGGGTGCACGTCTATATCCCTCTGCACAAGAGGAGAGAGTAGAAGAGATCAAGGAGGACCTAGAGAGGCTGGGAAATAGGCTGAGCTTGCAGAAAAAGGGCTTACCTAACAGGTGAGAGGTTTACATCAGAGCAGGCACATCAGCTTTCACCACCAGCAGACAGGGACCCTTTTCTGTGGTCGGTCTTTTTCATAACACCGTGTTTGGATGGTATCGCTCAACTTGATTTCACAGGATCCAGCAGCTGGAGACACACATTAGCCAGATGGAGCACTTTGATGAAGCTCTGCTGGTCTTCTCCCAGTGGAGTGAAAGCTTCCTGACTGGCCTCTACTCCCTATCCCATGTCGAGATTACAGACCTGCATCCAGCCATTGCTCATATAAAGGTGCGTCACGGACCCTTCGCAGAGTACTGCTGCCAAGTTTGTTTACATTTGTCTCTGTCGCTGCCATGGCACAGTAAAGCCAGGCTCTTTATCTCCATCAGGAAAGGGTGGCTTCCATGCAGAGTCAGGCAGAGGAGATGGAAAGACTCCGCAGGTTTGTGGATGGCCTCACCTCGTCCTGCGAGCCCGGAGACCTGCAGCTTCTTCAGGGCCGCCTGGAGGACTGCTTCCAGCCCTTCATGGAGGCGCAGCTATTGGTAGCACACCGGCGCGAAGGCCTGGAGAAGCTGGAGGCCTTCCTGCAGACGCACAGCGTGGCTGCTAGCGTGTTGCTTGGGCTCCGGCAGACGGTGGAAAGTGCCGGCGCGTGGGACAGGGGCAAGGTGCAGGAGCTGCAGCAGGAGTTAAAGGCGATCGTGCCTGACATCGGACGCCTGGAGAGCCTGGCGGTCAGCCTGGACGGCAGCCTCTGCAAGGCCCGCTACCACCTGAACCAGGGGCAGCAGCGGATGTCCTGCCGTGCCCTGGCCGACACGCTGAGCTCGGAGCTGGATGCCGTGCAGAGCCTGCTGGGCACCAAGCAAAGTGAGGCGGAGGCACTGGCTGCCCTCTGGGCCTCCTTCAGGCAGAGACGGGAGCAGCTCCTGAAAACCATAGAGGACATTGAGGAGAAAGCTGACAGCCTGGCTCTCAGGGAACCCAGTCTGCTCTCTCTACAGCAAAGGTTTGTATATACCTTCAAGCCAAAATAATAAAACCCTGTATATAGGATTTTAACAAGAATTGTGAATAATATAGAATATCTATATTGTTAATGACATTGTACTGAAATTAAGAACTTCGTGAGATGCTTAGAAAAGCGTGTGTCTGGATGGGTGCTGTGATGCTTCTCCCATTGAGCTCTCGTGCCTTTCGCACGCAGGATGCGTGTTCTGAGCCAGCTAGAGAACGAGATGCAGTCGCACAGACACGAGGAGCAGTGGCTGAGGGAAAAGGCTCACCAGCTCGCCCAGAAGGACGCCATGCTGGCGACTGAAGCTCAGAGGGACATCGGCCTGCTGCAGGCCACCTGGGAGGCCACCCAGAGGCTTGTCATAGATGGGTGTGTCTCCACTTGACTTCTGTGTCACATGTCGCCATAGGTGACCATGGGTGAGGCCAGCAAGACGGTGCCTCTATGCTTGGATCAAACTCCTCATCCTATTCATTATTTAGGCTGTGTTTAGCTGTGTTCTTGCCGTAGAACATTGAATTTTTTGCTGGAATTAAAGGTCTTTTCATGGTATACAGTTTGCCAGCACTCTGTTTCCAGGATACAGACCTTGAGGTTGCTAGCAAGTGTAATTTGATTTGTGTAGGCAGGAGCAGTGCTCCTCCCTCGTGGAGCTCATGAGGGAATTTCAGAACACGAGGTTGTCCATCAGCGCTGTTCTGGACAATGCCGAGAGCGTGACTGACATTAAGGTTGTCCTCAAGGACCAAGAGGATGTCAGAAGAGCTCTGTCTCGGGTGAGGTGGAACTGTGCTAATTTTGTTTCTCAGGTTTTGTGGTGGAGTAACTGTATTCCTACCATTTGTAAGAGCCACCATTAGACACACTTGAGGTCAAAACCTTCCCTTTTTTGACCTCCATGACAATCATTATCTGTAAGCGTGTATTTTGATATCTTTCTGAAAGGTTAATACCTGTCCCTTTCTGATCACAAGGAAACAGCTTTTTCTTGTATTGATTTTGTCTTTGTTATACTTTCCAGCCTTTGCCATTCCAAAGCATCCCTTTTGTATAGTGCTCTTGTCAGAGTGCTCTTCAGTCTGACCGATGTTTCCGGGCTGGTTTATTAGGACTGAAACTAACCAGAATGCTTGAGCGGCTGAATGATCTAATGTCAGTTTCTGTTGTGTCAGAGGTTGAAATCTAATGGCAGCTCTTATTCTCTTCAGTTTTGTATAAGAAATACCTCTTTGTGGAAATATTTGTAAATACTGCAATCAATGCCCTTCCACATAGCACTGCAGGTTGGGAAGACAGAGATATGGGTGTTGTCATGTTTTCCACTGTTTAATGATGGACTTGTCTGGGCTTAGGGATATATTAAAAAATGTGTGTTTTTTTTCTATAATGCTGCACGTGTAATAAGTGTTCAGCACACACCATAACACTGATGTGGTGGTGTTAAATTCGTATTTCCCAGCATGACGCGGTGAAGGCCGAGATGGCAGGCAACCAGGAGGAGCTGGACCGGTACACGAGCAGAGGGAAACGTCTGCTAAACGAGCTGAAGAAGATCCCAGACTGTGAAACGCAACTGGTGAAGAAGGACATGGAAGCCACTGTGGACCTGTGGCTGGATGTGAGCCGCTCTTTGTGTCTCCCAAACTAACCCAGTCTGTTAATCAGCTGCCGCTGTATGAATGCAGGCCTACTGCTGCAAAACACGCCCTGTAACATTTGGCATAGATTTACATCTCTGTGTTGGGATCCAGAGATGTGTGACAAATGCATTTTCCTGTACTGTAGGTGTCTGAGAGGATCGACGAGAACATCGATCGTCTCAGCCTCTGCATGGCGATGTGGGAGGAAATACGGCGGATTAGCGAGGAGATTGACGGCTGGACCCATGGCTCTGTTGCTGAGCTCACTGAGAGCTTGAACAGTCTTGACAACAGCCAGCGGCTGGAGGCCCGGCTTTCAGAGTTCGAGGTCAGATTCAATACAGCTTGTAAATGCCAGAATTTTGGCCAACATATAAGAACGTATCCACATCCATTCATCATTTACAGCTGCTTGCTTGGTTTATCTCAGGAGGAACTGGCATGATAGGTGAAGAACTTGCCAGACTATTGATGATATAGTTGAATTGCAAAGTATCTGTTTGTCTGCAGATTGAAGTGGAGCAGAATGAAGAGAAGATTAAAGTTCTACAGGGGAAGGTCTCAGAGCTCATGGAGCTCACAGCAGCCCAGGAGACCCCAGCAGAGCTACAGGTAAATGGTTACAACCATTTGCATACCAGGTGAAGTTCTTAAAATTTTGCTTTGCCATACATTATCAGGACTGCAGTGGCCTTCTTTTTAAAAGTTGTTTATTGTTAGAAGTTCTTTTGTCAATTGAGAGCTTGTTTTAACATTGGGGATTTTTCTTGTAGGTGATGGAAGCTGACCTGAAGAAGAAGATTTGCCATGCCCAGGAGATATCTCAACTCGCTAAAAACACCCTGAGAGATTTCCGCTTCCAGAAGCAGCAGCTGGAGGACTTCATATCCCAGACGTCTGCGTGGCTGAAAAACACAGAGCGCTTGTTGTCAGCAGCACAACATGAGCGTAACCCAGAGGACATCTGCAAAGTGAAGGTAAACCAGAACAGACAAGAAATCGACACATTAGGTTGAAACTAAGGCACCACAGGAATACAACTAGTTCTTTACCGTTCCTCGTTTTCCAGAAAATCAGATGCTTAAGTAACACTTGTCCAGTTCAAAATGTGCTGTTTATCAGCATGTAGTACTGTACATTGTTCCCTCGAGTTTACAACAGATCACAGCAGATAAATGGCTAGGCTGCTGCTCTGTATGTTTAATATGTCCATTCATAACCTTAAAGTCAAGTCCTCCACTAATTAGCAGTAATTAACAGGGGGCTCCTTTCTGTGATGAGAGCTATACATAATGAGCACAGGTAAACCAGCAGCTGCCGTGTGTCTGCTGTGTGTCTGCTGCAGGAGCTGCAGAGGGACCTGCACAACCAGCAGGTAAGCATCGACTCGGCACGAGAGAACCTCAACGGCCTGTGCAGGAAGTACCCGTCTGAGGAGCTGGCCAGGCTTGGAACAGCCGTCACCGAGCTCATCAGAAAGTACCAAACTGTGAGCCAGCTCTGCAACCAAACACTGGCTGGCCTGCAGAACAACCTGCAGCTGCACTTCAGTGGTGAGGAGCCTTCAGCACCAGCCACAATCAGTGCCAGGAAATCCTACACATACTAATCTTTTCTTCTAGTTTTTACATTTGATGTTCAGCCAGCACTAATTTAAAAATTCATTACTACCTATCTCTTGTTTACCCGGCACGTTCTGTGTCTGTTTTTATGGACCCCACTGGAGGGTGTATCTTGATGGATTATTCCCCAGTAACACATCAAGATGTATTACAAATCAAACAACATTTGCTAGCAACCTCAAGATCTGCCTTCTGAAAACAGACATGGCCTCATGGAGAGGCAGGGCCTCAGCAGGCTTGTCCATCAGCTCATCTTCCTCTTCTCCACATCTAGAGCTGGTGCAGGAGTTCCACAGATGGCTATGTGATCTGGACCACAGCGTGAGAGAATGCTCTGACCAGTCTGGAGACTCCACCGCCATAGACAATAAATTACACAAGCTCAAGGTGAGGAGAATACGCACATCGGTGATGATGATGATGTGCAATAATGATTGCTTTGGTAATCTTTTTCTTTCTTTTTTTCTTACAGGCGGCACTAGAGCATGAGGAAGAAGGAAAGACCCGTCTGATGAAGGTGTGTGAGGAAGGGGAAAAACTTCTCCTGCACCTCCCCAAGGCCAGCATGGGCCAGGTGCAGCAGAGCCTGTCCTCCAGCCAGCAGGACTGGGACAGCTTTGTGGAGCGCTCTAAACAAAAGCTGCAGTGGCTGGAGGACACTGCTGTCCAGCTAAATGGGTAAGAGGGGTGACTTTGCACCCCACAAAGACGTCTGTGTTCATAGGATACCAATAAACGGAATTTGTTTGAGTTCTGTGTATTGATTTAATGTTACAAGAACTTTACAATTAAACGGGAGAAACCCTATGATAGTGGCCTCCTGTATTATCATTAAGTCAGGTACTTACTTTGAATTCCATCAGCAGAACACTTCTATAATTGCTGGGGAAGACGGATTTCACAAAAGAGTTCCAGCTGCAAGTAAATACGATTGATTCCCATTGATCAGGTTTGAGATTCGTGCTAAGAATCTGCGTCGATGGCTGGAGCAGACAGAGCAGAGGCTGAACACAGAGGCTCAGGGTGAGAAGAAGCAGCTCGTCTCGGAGAGGAAAGCTGAGCTCGAGAGACTGGAGGAGTTCCTGAAAGGGCTCCTCAAAAAGAGGTAAGGCCACACCTTCTCCTCGTTAGCAGAATGGCATCTTTGTGTTTATGTTCATTCTGCCGAGGTATTCAGATCCAACCTGATCCCCTTGCCCCCTTGGCAGGGACTCTTTTGATTGGCTGTCCCAGGAGTCACACAGCCTGACCGAGTCGGGACGGGGGGACGGGAGCGAAGTGCGGATGGCCGCACACCTACAGACGGATTACCAGGCCCTGCTGCGGCGAGCCAGGGAGCAGGTGCGTGGTTCACAGCTGGCACTGCAGGACCACCAGGCCTTCGAAGAAACTCTGCGGAGCACGTGGGCCTGGCTGAAGGGGGTGCAGGGGCGTCTGATGTCCCTCAACACCACCGTCGGCTGCAAGGAGACGCTGGAGAAGAGGTTGGGGCTTGTGCAGGTGGGTTAGTCACGCTGATGTCTACACTCAATTTGCTTGTGTTTACATTCGTTGTCATTTCTGATATTTATTGGAATGCAGAGGTGGCACAGTGGTGTGTTGGTTAGCACTGTTGCCTCGCACCTCTAGGCCTGGGGTTCAATTCCCACTTTGGGTGTGTGTGCGTGGAGTTTGCATGTTCTCCCTGTGCTTGGTGGGTTTTCTTTCTCCACTTTCCTCTCACAGTCCAAAGACATGCGGGTTAGGTTGATTGGTGTTTCCAAATTGCCTGTAGTGTGTGTGTGTGTGTGTGTGCGTGCCCTGTGGTGGGTTGGCACCCTGCCCTGGGTGTCCCCTGCCCTGTGCCGTATGTCTCCTAGGATGGGCTGCAGGCTTCCTGTGACCCTTAACAGGATGAAGCGGTATAGAAGATTAATGAATGAATTTGAATTCAGAAGTTTATAAATATGGCCAATGGTTGGATATTTTTGCTGAAGTGGTCCAGACTAGGTTTCCTTAAGGATAGAATAGAATAGGATAGGCTTGTGGTTTTATTGTCATTTCAGCCATATACAATTGGTACAGTACAATGTGAAATGAAACAATGTTCCCCTAGGACACCAGGTGGTACATAAAAACAGCACAAAATGACAACACAAGACTATATATATATATATATATATATATGTGTGTGTGTGTGTGTGTGTGTGTGTGTAGTGCAAACAACAAGACATAAACACGGCACAACATAACAGACAGTAACACCGACCAGACACATTTCTGTGCAAAGTACACAAATGCAAGTGACCCTACTGAAAATGAGAGGGAGATAACGTCAGCCTTGTGCCACCTCCACACCTGTTATGACCGTGTTATGATGGTGATGATGGTGCTCGTCCTGGCTGTTATTGTATTACCCTGTTCAGGGCATGTTCTCTGGGTGTACGCAGGACATTCTGCTGATGAAGGGCGAGGGCGAGGTGAAACTCAACCTGGCCATGGGCAAGGCGGAGCAGGCACTGAGGAGCAGCAGTGATGGAGGGAAGGAGAGCATCCACTGCCAGCTGCAGGGTCTGAAGGACGCCTGGGCCACCACCCTCATGACCTCCATGAGCTGTCACAGGTAGAGCAGCACCCCTCTGCTAGCTTCACAAGACAGACACAGCTGAGCCCCTGCACAAATCCACATAATTATTATTGGTCTTCTTTATTTTGTCGCTCAGCCAGACTTTCTTCCTAATCTACTTGTAGTTTGTGGTGTCCATCATCATAGTCCCTGTCCTTAACCTTTATGCTGTTCCCTTTTTTCTCTGTGTGTGTGTGTGTCTGTCTGTCTGTCTATCTGTCCATTCTCTCTATATATTATCTGTATGGATACTTGTCACTCACACGTTGACCCCTCCTCACAGCCGTCTGGAATGGACCGTGACCCAGTGGAGCAGCTTCCAGGAGGCCCAGGGCCAACTGCGCCAGTGGATGGAGTCCATGGAGCAAGAGGTGGGCACACTGTTGCCCCTGCAGCTGGGGCTCAAGGAGAAGGCCTCCCAGTTGGACCGCTGTCGCTCCATGTTGGCTGAGGTGGAGAGCCATGTGACCACACTGTCAAGGCTGATGGAGAAGGCCACTGAGCTGTACAAGAAGACCAATGACCAGACCTTTGGAGAAGAGGCACGGGCGGAGCTCAGTGCACAGTTTGCAGACATTACCACAGTTGTTAAGGTAACCTTGCTGTAGGGTCCTCTGAGCACAGCTGAGACTAAAATGAGAGTTGTCAAAGCGTATTTTACACCCTTTTCAAACTGTGTATTCTTTATGAAATCGAAATCCTTATTTATGGAATCCATGGTAATTCATCTGATCTTAATTCGAGCTGGTCAGAACTTGAATGAAAGAATTATAAAAGACAGGTTTTGAGATGGAGATGGACACCCTTAGAACTTTGGATCTCTCTTCTGCTGTCCTGAAGGCACGGGTGAAGACGATGGAGGAGATCGTGGAAGAACACGAGCAGTACCTGGAATCGCTGAGGGACTTCAATGACTGGCTGACGTCAGCCAAAGAGGAGCTCCAGCGGTGGTCCGACACATCAGGAGACTCAGCTGTGGTCCAGAGGAAGCTGGACAAACTGCGGGTGAGCAGACGAGAAACACTTGCTCTTGTATAGTGCAGTATGAAATTTTGGTGAGGCTCTTTTTCCCAGAAATATGACAGCAGAGGGTCACATTTAAAAGCTTTCCTCACACTTTGTTAAGGTGTATCCTGGTAACAGAAGGTACTTTTTGCAACTGGCATTGATCTTTCATGTCTGGGGAACAACTTGTGTTAATACAGCTGTAGATCTTTGAGTACATGCGTATTTTTAATGTTTACCATGTGCAAAGTCACTTCTGTGTGCATGCTTGTGTGTACGTGACTGAACGAGACGGTTTTTTTACGATACACTAAGACACTTTTCAGTGTGTGTCCCGCCCCTTTTACAAAGTGCTTTCTCAGCGAGACACCGAATCATTTGTGCACTGGACTGTAAGATTTGATATTGAATATTGACATACTGCTGTTTTTCTTTAGCTTAACTTTTGTTTCCGTGTAGGAAGCCTTCATCAGCGAGGCTACAGTTGTAATACCTATGCTAAAATGGCATCTGCTGCTGCTGACCCCACAGAGTTGTGTTGCAGGAGCTCATTAATTCCCGGCCGCACGGCAGGGAGCGTCTGAACCACGTCCAGCAGCGTGGAGCAGCTGCGCAGGAGCGTACAGCGCCCGCGGGCCGCAGCCTGATAGCGCAGGAGGAGGGGGCCGCGCTGGCGGTCTGGGAGCAGTGGGAGAGCGCGACGCTGCACGCACGAACCAACCTGGAGGAGGCGCTCTCCCAGGCCATCAGCTCCGAGCAGGAGTTCGGTCGGCTGACGGAACAGCTAGAGCAGGATCTCAGCGAGGTCAGCGACCAGCTCCGAGCCTGGCACCACAAACTCACCCAGGCTGACAAGTCGGGTGGAGGAGAGCAGGCAGTGCAGTGCTGGCAGATCGCCAAGGTAAGGTTGTGTGTTCTCAGCATTTCACTGTTATTAGACATCTTTCTTTGGAACATTTATTGACTAAAGGGTAGGGCTGAAGGGTGCACTTTTACAACAGAGTTAAAATATACCAACAGATAGTTAATATGCTTTGCTTTTTCCACAATCCTCTTAAAGTAAATGTCTTACATGCCACCTTTGATTTTGTGACGTGAAGACGTTCAGAAACCAAACAGCTGTTTTGAAAGCGACTTGTGAATGTTTCAGTGAGGGATCTTACTCAGACATACCAGCGTCTCACCTTTAATGCCCTTGCTGTGCGTGTTTGTGTGTCAGGATACCCTGGAAGGTTTGCAGGAGATGGAGCCCGTGCTGGACAGCTTAAAGTCGCAGCTGAATGACCTGTGCCGCTTCACCAGAGACCTGGGCTCTCAGTCAGACAGAGTGTCTGCTCTCATCAAAGAGTATAACAGGTGAGCCAACGTTAGCATGCTTTTACAATCACACCTGCTGCTTTGGATTTTTATGGTGATTATCGTCATGCATGCTTACGCTTAACTTTTAAGTTTTACCGTATGAGAAGTGCTGACTCATGCCAAAGTGAGAAGACCAATTCACTGTTGCATCCTTTCTGCACTTGTTTCACCTTCTTCTTCCTCTTCCTCAGCCTAAGCCTTCAGGCCTCCCAAGAGTGTCAGAACAAGGAGAAGCTCCTGGAGCAGAGCTTCCGCTCCTCCTCCAGGGACTTGCAGCAGTGGCTGGTCAATGCCAAGATCAGCACGGCCAAGTGCTTCGAGACGCCTCAGAACATTGCAGAAATGTCAGCCGCCTTGCAGAAGATACAGGTAAAGAATACATGGAGGATTACAGTAGTTTACGTTAGACACGTTCACTGCAATTTCTCTATTCTGTTGACACTTGCAAATGAGTCAGTGTTACAAATTCCGACAATAAATAGCCAGCACTACACAAAAGCACTAAACATTTTTACTATTTGGTTGGGGTAATAAGGTGCCTCCTGTTGGCTTGACTTCCTCTACCAGGAGTTCTTGAGCGAGAGGGAACAGGGGCAGGCTAAGCTGAATGCCATGGTGCTCCATGGAGAACAGCTCATTAGCGTCACTGCCAAAGACAGGGTGGAAACCGTCCGAGCCAAACTTACCAGTGCCAGAAAGGACTGGAAGGTGCTTATGTCCAACCTGCATCAAAGAGAGGCCTCCTTGCAGGTATAAGCTGGACCCAGATTTCCTGGTGTCTTTGCTCCATATACTGTGTATTTTAGTTGTTTGGTAGCCTGTAGTGGTGTTTAGACTGTATATTTAGTAGCTGTTATCTTTATGGGACACATTTCTCAGTTTGTTGGCTCATTAACACTTGTTGAAAATATGCTTCCTGGATTCCTGCATATGGAATCCAGTCACCCCTGTGTGGACAGCTATGTTAATAAGCCATATGTTGCTGCATCTCAGAGTATTTTTTAATTTCAGGGAAATGGTTGAATGTCTGACAGTACTTTGTCTTGTTTCCTGACCTGTGCAACTTGAATTAAAATAATGTAAAAAAATTGCAGCCAATATAAATTCAGTATTTGTGTGTGTGTGTGTGTGTGTGTGTGTGTGTGTGTGTGTGTGTGGGTGTGTGTGTGTGTGTGTGTGTGTGTGTGTGT
>JABJVR010000021.1:8073177-8097007 GCA_025773905.1 Chitala chitala
GTGTGTGTGTGTGTGTGTGTGTGTGTGTGTGTGTGTGTGTGTGTGTGTGCGTGTGTGTGTGTGTGTGTGTGTGTGCGTGTGTGTGTGTGTGTGTGTACCAGGACCTGGAGGCTCAGATGAAGGACTTTGAGGCAAGCGCAGAGCCCCTGCAGGAGTGGCTGAATGCGACCGAGGTGGCTTTGCAAGACAGCGGAGAACGTCTCCAGAGCCTACCTGCCAAGAAACAGGAGCTGCAGATGCTTCAGGTGTTAAGCCCCTGTCCCTGGTGATCTCACACAAGACCTGAGACCCACTCTGTCTCGCTTCACTCATTTCAGCATTGCCCACTGCTGAGGTTTCTTTACGGGATGGCTTCCGTGACTACCGCCTTTTTTTTTAACAGGTTATCCTTGAAGAAATTGCTTCTCAAGAGTTTCAGCTCAGCAAACTGAAAGAGAAGGCCAATCTTCTTTGGGAAGGACAAGCAGCTGGAAAAGGCTTTATACACAGAGTGTCCCAATTGTCAGCACAGTATCTGGCCTTAAGCAACATTGCCAAGGTAACCCCAATCATCTGTTACTATTCTTCTGCCTATTTACGCCGTTGTCCTCAGTACAGTGTGTCACTGCTTGCTGGCAAAGATTTTAATGATGAGTAAGAGGGAAGACTAGACATACGTGGGCAACACAGTCTGGTTTGTCAAAGTTTGTGGTGACCGTGTGCTGTGCTTGTGCAGGAGAAGGCTTCACGGATCGACAGGTTTGTCACCGAGCACCAGCTTTTCGCCCAGGGCCTAAAAGAGTTGCAGAACTGGGTGGCGGACACCGACTACATGCTGAGCAGCTACTGCACCCCGACTGCGGACAAGAGCGTGCTGGACAGCAAGATGGCAAAGGTGGAGGTAGGAGCTGAGCTCTCTCACACAGGCTGGACTAATGCAGGATAGATCTGAGCTCTCTCACAAGCTGGACAAGTGGAGGAAATTTATAAAAGTACTCATCTCCATGTCTCAGGAGGATGATGCTTCTGTTACATGGAAGTGCATTCGTTAGTTTCAAACGTGTGTTGACATAAACAGAATTATTGGTGTCAGTTTTTAATAACTTTTTTTTTGTTTTTTGCATACTTTTGAGATATAGGACAGAAAACATTATAGAAGTCACTTAACAGCAAGTACATGGGAGTTTGTTAGTCCAAGTCTGAGTGAGGAAGAGTTGTATGATAGAACCACTTCATGCAAGTCGCTTGTGTAAAAACCGTGGCTCTGCTTTGTTGGCTCTGCAGGCTCTGCTAATGGCTTGGCAGGAAAAGGAGATTCAGCTGAAGATGCTCCTTGCCCGAGGGGAGTCGGTGCAGAAGAACACATCCCCCACAGGCGTCCCCGTGCTGTGCCAGCAGATCCAGGACCTGAAGGACTCCTGGGACTCCCTGCTCTCCGCCTGCATCCAGTGCAAGAGGTCAGGATCCCAGGAGGACCTGGGCGGATCAATGCTGAAACATAAATGCTAAGTGCTTCCTCTTGAGCTCCAAGCGCGTAGCCATTACAAGCTTTGGGAATTAAATGTATTGTACGCTTCTTGATGTTCTTAAATGTTCTTGGCTAATATTGATACTTTTTGAAAGCATTAGTCAACTTTGGTAAATCTTTTTTAAAGTACATTTAGGCAGCCAGGCAGGGAAAGGAGCTGTGACCTGAAATGGAACTGAACTGTATGCAGTTGGCAGAGCAGGATATTAAGGATGTTTACTCAAAACCATGTGAAATCAAGTAATGTAATGTTACAGTTTGGTTTAGATTTATTTTTTCATTTTTCTTGGTAGCAATTGTCAGGGTTGGTTTTGAGGACAGAGGAGTAGATGGTGATGAATGTTAGGAGAAGTCTGGTCTCAGGGGGTGTGACGGTGTGTGCTGATGTTTGTGAACAGCCAGCTGGAGCGTGCCCTCTCCCAGTGGACCAGCTACCAGGAGGACGTGCGCCAGTTTGCAGCGTGGATGGAGCGCGTGGAGGAGAGCCTGCGCACCTCAGACAAGCAGCACCCAGAGATGAGCGACAAAACGGCCAACCTGGGCAAAGCCAAGGTGCCCGCTCACGGGTCGCATCATTTCTGTGATGCAGCGTGCTTTTAAACATCGTTAATCTCCGTCTTAGTGAAAGCCTGCCCAGGAATTTATTATCAAGTGCATTAATTAAGCAAGACGTTGGGCATTATAGCTAGCTGGATTTACCAATGCGGGCCGCACCACGAATCGTTTGCCAAAGCCAGCAGCTGATGTATCGGATACTTACTGTAAGTGACGGCTTGTGTGTTAACCCTGGTGATTCCAGCTGGTGTATGAAGATGTGCTAAGTCACAGCAGCCTGCTGGACACCATTGCCAAAAAGGGCTCCGGAATGGCAGAACATTACGTCACTCAGCTGGAGTTACAGGAGCTGCAGGAACATTACGCCGGCATCCAGGACAAAGCCAAGGTGACAAGTTTCAGTGTTTGGGGAGATGGTGAAAACGTCAGTAAAACATACATTGTTATGATGAGGACTTCCTTAAAGGCACGATCACCATCGAGACTTTCTTTTGAAGCATCTTGGGTTGCCAGGAGACGGTGTGAGAAAATGTGGGGTGGGGCTGAAAAAAGGTGTTTCCGACTGTTTGTAGGGATCCTCAGCACGGAGCATTTTGTTTTAAGGAACGTTTTACTGAGTGAAGAGGAAACCACTGTCAATAATTAGCACTGGGAGATGGTGTGCCCTTTTACATATATAGTTTTTTTTTTCTCTATATGACAAAAACATAAAGGTTTTGGGGTGCACAGGCGAGGAGGTCTGAGCCTGTTTCCAATGCATATGTCTCATACCATACGGGCACTTTATCACACTTAAGTTTCGTTTCGTATCTTTGCATTTGTAAAAGTCAGTTTGTGATGTTTGTTAGATGATGGTCTATGAGTTCTGATTCTTCATCATGCTGTTGTGTTTGTTGTAGGCCGCAGTGGTTAGGGCGGAGGAGCTCGTTCAAGCCCACAGGGAATACCAGCAAAGTCTGCAGGTGTTTGAAGACTGGCTGGACCAGGAACAGGAGATGCTGGGCAGCTGCTCTCAGCTCGAGGGGGATGTGGAAACCCTAGAAAGCACGCTGCAAAAGCTGCAGGTCAGGACACCCCCCCCCCCCAGATAATTTATGTCTCGTTACTCATGACTAATGGTCAGTATAGGGTTGAGTCACTTTGGCCGTGTTTCCACGTGAACAGGAGCTGCAGGTGCAGTGCACAGAGGGCCAGGCACTGATGAACGGGCTGCTGGACAGTCGGGAACAGGTAGTCCCCTGGGGGCCACCCCAGACCGAGGACCGCATCCTGGAGACGCTGCAGCAGGAGTGGTATGCATACCAGGCCCGGCTCGCGGAGTCCAGGGCTCAGCTCAACGGCGCCGTCACCAAGCTCAGGCAGATGGAGCAGAAGTTTCAGCGCCTGGACAGGTGGCTGAAAGGCCTGGAAAGCAAAAGTGATCTTCGCAGCCACAGGAGGTCAGATACAGGGACCAAAGAAGCCCAGCTGCAACTGCTTAAGGTGTGGCCACAAAACCGTCCTGTCAAGTTTCTGTACATTTATGTAGTATAGACAACATTAAGCTCCTCTATCATAACGCTGGGTGTAAAAAATGTTGACCAAAATTAAGGAATAATATTCTTTGATAAATTGCATAGAGGCTGGAACCCAGAATAAATGTTTACCTATGCAGTTATTGATTTTTTTTTAGATCAGAATATCAGACCTTTCCTTGGTTATGGACATGTTTTGATAATACAACATTTATAGTATATGCTACTGAAAAAGTACCGCAAATGTGCAGTATGTTTGAGTATAAAGGACAGTGCTTTTCTGTGCAGAACTGGCAGGAGGAGGCTCTTGTTTACCAGGAGGAGGTGGAGGGGCTCAGCCTTCTGGCCCAACAGGTTCTGGAGGAAACCCACATCAGCAACCGGGTCAGCATGCGTGCTGCCCAGCTCACGTCCCGATACCACGCACTGGTACTCCTTTTGGCGGTATGTGCAAAAAGCAAAGGCACATTTCGAGAGACATATTTTTCTGGACTTCCTTTATACTAAAGCCTTGTGTCATTGGTGACGTTCATACGCCATGTGTCTGACAGCGCTAGAGTAAAATAATACAGGCGGATGTTTTGGGTTTACGTGGGCTTGTGTTGTGTTTAGGACACAATCAAACAGCTGGAGGAGGAGGTGAGCAGCATTGAGGAGGCGAATAATGTCTTGAGTGTCTTCACGGATTGGCTCAGGATAGCCCAAGATAATGTCAACAGTGCAACTGTCAGTGCTGGTGTCATGGACCGGGTTGCAATGGAGAGAAAGATGAAGAGAATTGAAGTATGTGGGCTAGAGAGATTATTTTTCCAGAATTTAATTAGTGCCTAAATCAAAAAGCGATTTATAAAGGATAACTTTTCCATAAGTGCAGCTGACATTGTATGTGATTCAGATCCTCCAGAGCGACATGGAGGAGGGCCACGCCTACGTCAAGGTCACGCGAGAGAAAACTGAGCATGCCATGGTGTTTCTGGAGGAGGCTGAGGCGGAGCAACTGCGGGGGGAGGTGGGATCCCGGCTGTCCCACTTGGAGGCGCTGATGGGGCTGCTGCGAGCGGAGCACAGCGCTCTGGAGAAGGGCCTACAGCTATCTAAGGAGTTCCTGGATAAGTACAAGGTCCACAGTCAGTGGCTGGCAGAGACAAGAGTCCTGCTACACTCACCTGTGGAACCCAAAATCGAGCTCTATGAGAAGAAAGCTCAGCTGGCCAAATACAAGGTACGGGATAATCTGAGAACTGTGAGTGTAACCTTGATGAGGTGGACTTGTGGAAAGGCAGGGCTATTCAAAGAGCCTTGTGTTCTCACAGACCATCCAGCAGAGCGTGCAGTCTCATGAACCTGCGGTGAGGTCTGTGATAGAGAAGGGCAGAGCTCTTCTCGAAGTGGTCCAGGATCCCTCTGTCACTGACAAGACAGCAGAGCTTCAGACGGACTACCAGGAGCTGTGCCAAGCAGCGCAGGCAAGTACTTGGGAGTCTCCACATCAGCTTCAAGGACAGATCCAGACTTAGTTTTGCTGCTCTATAAATGTTTTCCCTTCTGGATTATAAGTTTTTGTTTTTGTTGCAAATCGTGTTAGCCATAGAAATGGTGGTGCATTTTAGGCACAGGTGGAGAGTTTGTCGGAACAGGTGAAGGAGCACGAGGCCTACAGCAGTCAGCTACAAGAGGTGGAGAAGTGGCTCCTGCAGATGTCCAGCAGGCTGGTGAACTCTGACCCCATGCAATGCAACAACCTGGAGGCGGCCACTCAGCAGCTGGCCAGGCACAAGGTGATGTCTGGATGGGAAAGTGATGCTATGTCACTGAAGCTGATTTGTCCTGCAAACCTTCTGAGCATTTGCAGAGCTTGTTTACATACCTTTGAAATCCCGAGCTTGTGTGGGAGTGAACCATGTAATGAATTCCGCGTCTGACTTGTTGCCCACTTTTTTGTGCTGAATTTTTTTTAAGATACTACTCTGTTTCAATCCACATATTTGCAGGCGATAATAGAGGAGATTACAGGCTTTGAGGATCGCCTGGAGAGTCTGAGCATGCGAGGGGAAGATCTGATTAGCAGCTGCGCCGAGCACCTGCAGCCTAAGGTCCGCCAGCAGGTGCAGGCGCACCAGCAGGGGACCAGAGACAGTTACTCTGCCATCTGCAGCACGGCACAGCGTGTGAGTGCTCATGTGCAATCATGCAGCACAATTGCAGATTTGTTACACGGCCTCCCCTCTCATCAGGTTGGCCATAAGGACATCCAGGCCTTTGTAGTGACTCATCTAGGAAAATATAACAAGGGTAAAATGTCTATGCTCAGCTTGGCCAAGAAAACATGTCAGAGGATTTGAAAAGACCGCACGTCTGCCCCTGCAGGTGTATCAGAGTCTGGAACGAGAGCTGCAGAAGCATGTCAGCCACCAGGACACGCTGCAGCAGTGCCAGGTGTGGCTCTCCGCGGTGCAACAGGAGCTGCCACCAAACACGCCACCCACATTCGGCCTGCAGGAGGTTCTCAAACAGGTGAGCCACTCCAGAGCTGTTCAAAGCACTTTAGTGGCCTGGTTACATCCATATGAGTTACTCTCATCTAGTGGCACTGCAGTCACTCAAACCATATTCTGCTGGCATGAGAATGATAACTGAGCCTATTTCATTACAGGTGTTCTCAGCTAAGGAGAATTATGGTGCTTTAAACATTTCCGTAAACAGTCTCACAAAGTCCCCCCACATATTTATAGTTTGGATTGAATACTCCAAATGGGATAAAGGCACGTTGCGTAGGAGGTCCGGATCAGAGAATGCGTGACTTTATACTTGGATTTTTACCTGTACAGGTGAAACACTTCCGAGCTCTACAGGAACAGGCTAGCACCTACCTGGACTTGGTGTGTTCAGTGTGTGATCTGTCTGATGACACAGTGAGGCGGACGGCAGCAGAAATCCAGAGGACCAAACTGGCGGTAATTTATTCAGTCAACGCCAGAACGTTATGTTGTGTTGTTCTTGTTTGACTTCAGTGCCCTTTTCCCACCAGCATGCAGTTATGTGACATTGCAAATGTCAGACGGTTTAGTTTTGTTTTGTCTAAGCCAGATCGAGGAGAGAATGTCCAGCTCTCAGGAGCTGGCGGACAGCTGGAGAGAAGTAAAAGAGCAAAAGTCGGAGCTGGCAACTCAGTTTCAGGACGTGGAGCAGCAGCTACAGGGTCTCAGTCGAAGGCCAGCTGAACTGGAGATGAAGATTGCTCAGAACATGGTGTCCCAGGCGAAGGTACACCAACTTCATCAGTCTCTGCACTTTTAAGGTTAAAACACTGAAATATTTGTCAAAGGTGTGATCAGTAAATTTTTGAATTTAGTCCACACAAAGGTAGTATCAGTTGTAAAAAGCTACAGACAACCCATGTGTAATTTTAGTGCTTGAAAATGGATAGACAAAGACAGATTTTCTTCCTGCTGAAACAAAAGTCCATAGAAGTCAAACACATCAAGATCATAAGATCATATTAGTTAGACTGAACAGACCATATTTTTTGGATAATGTCATCATGCTTGACTGGTCTTCTGTCTTTGGCCTAACAGGACTTCATCCAGCAACTGCAGGCCATGCAGAGCATCCTCACCCGCATGTCAGAGAAGGTGAGCAGACTTACTGAGGGTCAGGATTCCCCGGAGTATGATGAGATCGGACGCCTCGGCAACAGCTGGCTGGAGCTGTGTCATCAGGGCAACTCGATGCTCAGCCAGAGAGAGGAGGACCTACAAAGAATGAGGGAATACCATGACTGCATCCATGCAGTAGAAGAACTGTTTGACCAGGTGTCCAAACAATGGGACAGTCTTGCCAGGTAAAGACAGACTTCCCATTATTTTCTCATTTCTTAAAAGCTGTGATTTTTCGTTACGCCTTTATGCTTGACTTTTTCCAATTTCACCAGCAGTTGGTATTTCTATTTATTGTTTGAAAGCATTAATAAAATGGGTAACCTCAGAGGTGTTTCATTTTTCAGAACGGATGCTGAGAGTTCATGTGAACACTTGGAAGCACTGAAGACACTTGCAGCCATTCTTGAAGAACACAGAGGAACTCTCGATGACCTGAAAGACTGCAAGCAGAAAGTGATCTATCGGCTGAACCTGAACGACAAGGAGTTGATTAAGGAACAAGTTGGTCACTTTGAACAACGATGGGCTCAGCTCAAGAACCTTATTGAAAAATCTATCATAGTTTCAGAACATACGCTGGAGGATCTGAGCCAGGTGGAGTCTAAACTCAGAGAGGTTCGAGACTGGGCAGAGGAGCAGCACCCAACTCTGTCAGAGGCAATGAAAATGAGTCCCCCTCCAGAGCTGGCTCAGAGCTTCCTTTTTGACCATCTTTGCATCTGTAGCGAGCTAGAGGCTAAGCAGCATCTCCTGGCCCAGGCCGTAACAGACGCAGATAGGGTGCTGGCCCACCTGGGTCTGAGTGAACGGCAGCAACTGCAGCAGCTGATCTCAGACACACAAGCGGAGATGGAATCTTTGAGTGTCAAGGTGGCTCAACGGAGGAAACACCTTAGCAAAGCCTTCACCGAAAGGACGCAGTTCCTTTCGGCAGTGAATCAAGCCATTTCTTGGGTTCAGCAGAATGAAAGGAAAGCACTTGCTGAAGAGCACATTGCACTTTTACCCGATGATCTCGGCAAGCAGCTCAGGATGTGTAAGACCATTCAAAGTAGCCTGAAGGCCTATCACTGTGAGCTTGCATCTCTGTGGTCCCAAGGACGGGATCTAATGAAAGATGCTACCGAAGATGAAAAGGCAGAAATTTTGTGTAAGCTGCAGGAGCTGCAGAACATTTTCGATACAGCTCTTCAGAAGTGCTGCCAAAAGGTGCAAGAGCAAGAAAAAATGATTGTATCCAGAAACTACTTTAAGGCAGACCTGGAGAAAATATGTCAGTGGTTGAAACAAGCAGACATTATTACTTTCCCTGAAATAAATTTAATGAATGCAGATGAAGAACTGCATTCACAGCTCACAAAGTATGAGCAAATATTAGATCAGTCTATAGAGTATGAAAATCTCCTTCTTGTTGTCCAAAAAAATGGTCAGGAGATACTCCCTAGTCTCAATGAAGTGGACCACTGTTACCTGGATGAAAAACTCAGTGCTCTTCCACGTCAATACAATATGGTCATGTCCTTGGCTAGAGAAAAACATGAAAAAATTCAGCAGACAATTGTTGCACGCAAGGAGTATGCATCTTTTATTGATATAACATTTAAGGCATTGAAAGGGATTGAGGAGCAGTTCAGCAATCTAGGAGGGCATCCAGTTGGCCTAATGACTGAGGAGGTTATTGGTTTGCAGGGTGATTATAAAGATCTCCTTGAAGATGTAACTAATTTGGGACCAGATATTGCAGATTTAAATGAAAAGAAGGAAACCTTCAGAAGTACTGGCCAGCCCTGGAGACCTGAGGAAATGATCCAGCTTGTGAATCTCTACAATGGTCTCAAGAGACAGATTGAGCAAAAAATAGAACATTTAAATGACACTTTAGAATCTTTTGAAGACCACAAAGCTATGGCTTTGCAACTTGATTCTGAGTTGAAAACCACGAAGGAGAAGCTCGATAAGGTTCATGCAGAGACTCAGTCAGCTGAGGAGCGGCTCAAGAGCTATCACTCCCTAGCTGGAAGTCTACAAGCAGCCACTTCTCACCTCAAACATCTCATGGAACATATGGACAACCTCGCACCTCATGTAGACCAAGCTGCACACCAGGCCTCCAGGCAACAGGTGATCTCATGGCAGGAGGAGCTGCAGTCTTTACAGTCAGCAGTGGGAGAGCTGATCGTGGAGTGTGAGAATCGGTACGTTCAGAGCAAGGACTTCCAGACGGAGGTGAGGAGAACACTAGACTGGCTTCAGCAGGTCAGGGACGAACTGGGCCACGCTGTGATTCTGGATGTGAAAGTGGAGCGGGTGCAAGAGGAGATCAGGAAGCAGCAGATCGTACAGGAAGAGGTGCAGTCCAGGTTGAGGATTGTGGCTGCACTCAGCAGCAGGGAGAAGCAGAAGTACACCAGTGCGAACGAGCTGGTTCCAGCTGACGTGGACAGCAGTCTTGAAGAGATGGCAAAACTGGAAGCAGACGTCCAACAGGCTCTGAGCACCAAACAGGCACAAATTCTTTCATTCAATTTTGTCTAATTATAGTATCGTTTCAAAACAAATGTTTAGATTTTGTTGTATATATATTTTTAAATTCTTTATTCTTCCTGCCTATCTGTAGCCTAAGCACCCAGCATGGTTATTCATAGAGGCTTGTGTTCTTGTTCTCATTTTCAGATTACTCTAGAACAAGCTCTAACCTTGTGTCAGAAGTACCACTCCAAAATGCAGTATGCCTGTGAGTGGCTAGAGGATGCCGTCGCATTCCTGCAACAGGCCAGCCTGGGTGTGGACGTGGAGAACTACGAGGAGTGTCTTCGGCAGCAGAGCTGCATCATGGCCACTGAGCAGGACTTCCTTAACTACTTGCAAGAGCTGGAGACTCTGCCTCCTCAGTTGGAGAGCTTGGTTAACTCCAGCACAAAGGAACAGCTGAGGCTGAGCGTGGAATCGGCACAGCAAAGAGGCGTTGAAGTTAGAGATCAGCTTCAATATCATCAGGACGTCCTGCAGAGGTATGAAAAAGGCTCACAGCTTTTCCATGGTGGTGGCATTCAGCTACAAATTTTGTCTTACCCGTTGGTCACAATGGCATTGTAGTAGTGGTATAATTTTGACCGGTTTTTGTTCTTTGCAGTTGTGTGACTCAGTGGGAATCATACCAGGAAGCAAGGCAGACAATCATTGAGATGATGAATGAGGCAGAGAGGCAGCTCACAGATTTCTCTCCAGCCAAGGCAACTACCTGTCAGGAAGCTGAAGACAAGTTGAAGCGCCATAAGGTAAGTGATGTTGTATAGATGTTTTGATTATGCATGTGCTTCTCACTTAATGTGGAAAATCACAGTGACATGACATCTGCCTTACTCCCCAGGCCCTGGTTTCTTTGGTCAGTAGTTTCCATGACAAGCTGACAGACCTGGAAGAGCAGGCGTCCCAACTGGAGCTGGTGGGTAGTGATGCCACTAAGGCCACTATTAGCCGCTCCATGACCATGGTGTGGCAGCGCTGGACGCGGCTCCGCAGCGTGGCAAGAGGGCAGGAGAAAGTGCTGGAGGACACTGCCCTTGAGTGGAGAGCTTTTAAAGAAAAGGTACAACATCCATAAACATCTGTGATTGTAGCTCATTAAAAACACGATGTAAGGTTGTGTCGTAGAAGTCTGTCTGGCTCCACTGAGAGGAAAGGTTTTGGGCAGGGTTTGCAAACAGCCATCAGATACAGGACCTGAATTTCCTGGTACGGATAGAAGGTTTCTACAAACTGTATCCTGGTGTAATCTTAACAGTATGCTATTTAGCATTATAGCAGTGTGAGAGATTAGTCTGTTTGACAAACTTCACAAGAGTGCTTTCATTTATATGTCTTTACTATGTTCTTCACGGTCAGATGGAAAAGATGGCAGCTGTTTTGGAGGACTTGCGGATTCGGACTCCTGAAAGATCTGTGGAGAAGGCCACAAAGGCATCGTTGCAAACCCTGCTGGAGTACACTGACACCTTCAGCCGGGAAGTGGAACGTGAGCAGTCTTCTCTCACCCTTCTGCGCCAGTATGCTCACGGTTGGCTCTGTGATGTGGAGGTACCTCTGCCTGCAGCTGCCCAAGATAACCTGCCATGTCTACAGGAAATTAAGATCATGCAGGAGCGCTTTGACAGGTAATTTCTACTGCAGGTCTTAGACAACAGCACTAAGATATTTTTCTTGCCCACCACTATAGATAGCCCAACAAAGTGTCTTCAAGAATGTTTGTCTTTATGTTAAGTGATTTGGTGGAAAACCGGTTGGGTTTGTCTGTGAGTGAAATTAAAAGTGTTCTTCACTCTCATAGCCTTCTGCAGGAGGTGACTGACAGCCGTAAAAAGGTGCGGCAAGAGCTGAAAGAGAGAGAAGAGGTGGAGCGAGAACTTGGTCAAGTGAAATTCTGGATCCAGGATACCCTGGACTTCCTGCTTAGTTCATCCAGGGACATGGACACACTGCTACAGGAGCTAGAGGTGTCAAATTCTCACCTTCAACCCTCACATTGTGGTGGATAATTTTGTCTATAGAGCCACTACAGATCAGTTCTTCTCAACTGAGAAAGGCAAGCATGAAGGCCTATTGACACTGAGGCAGTTCTTGTGGGTATTTACAGGTGGTGAATGGGGAGTTGATTTCCCATCGGCAGAATGTGGACAGGATCGCTGATCAGCAGCAGAACAAATATCTGGATCTTTATACCATTTTGCCCTCTGAGATTTCAATGCAACTTGCTGAAGTTACACTAGCACTAGGATCAATTGAAGACCAGGTACGAAGATCACCAAATTCTACATAATTAGCCATCCACGTAGTTAGTTTGACTTTACAACCCCAAAGATAAAATTTTACTCCAGAGCTATACTTTTAGCAGGCTTCATTACAGCAGAACAATGCTGGAGGACAGAAGTCATGACCACCTCTCTTCTTTTTGTCATTGTTCAAGGTTCATACCAAAGAAAGGGAGATTCAACAAACGAGAGACTTTCAGGAGGACTTCAATTCAAGAATCAATGATGTGTCTGAAAGGTTGAATGTCATCTCCATGAAGCTTAAGGAGAAAGCCAGTGACATAGAGTTTGCTACAGAAGAAACCATGGTACTTCTGTTGCATCTTTGCTCAAAGCATTTTTCTGACCTTGATGTATATAATAGTCATATTTATACCATTGTATATGGTGTATAACAGCAGTGATAATGCTAATAAATTGCAGAGTACAGCATTGAAACATGGTGGCTAGGATTGGCATGTACTGTCAGTTACAATTTATGGACAGTTAACTAGCATTACCCAATGATGGGTGTAAAACACCAGACAGATGCTACAAATTATAAGTTTTCAATACAAATTTCTCTTATAAGTTGAAACTACAGTTAATATCTTAATTTTAATTTTTTTTTCTGTAAGTATCATCACTATAACTATGGGTGTAAGTCACAAGCCAGTGGATTTATCTGTAGGGTCTTTGTGAAGAGCTGGAGGTCTGGGGCCAGACCCTGTCCAACCTTGAGGCTGCCATCCGGGAGTTTGGGGAACGGAACCCGCTCCTGTCCAGACACCTGAGCGACGCCATCGTGAAGCTGATCGAGGTCCATCACCGCACGACCCAGGAGGTGGAGGACAGGAAGGCTCACCTGAAGAACGTGAGGACCGCGCTGCTATATCGAACCGCACTCTCTGCGACTGAGTGGAGGTAAAAGGAGAACCATGGGTCTGTCACATCTCATGCCTTCACTTACCAGGCTGGCGCACATCTGGATGAATTCAACGAGATGCTGGAGTGCATTGTAAAATGGACAGACAAGGCCAGGAAGCTCACAAAGACAGGAATGTCATGGAGTTCCTCCTCCCAGCTGCAGGAACAGATTAGTACCTATGAGGTCAGCAAAACACTTAGTTCAGGAGAGCTGAAGTAGATACAGTATGTGAGATGTAAAGTAAAAAAAACTATTATCAGTAAATTATCACTATTTATGTAAATATCTATAATTGCTGTGGAATACTTTATTTAAACACTTGAAAGGCATCTGCCTGTTTATTGCTGAGCATGATGCCTGTGACACACGGCAGTGTGTTCTGAGAGAGTCTCGAGAGCTCCACGGAGACCTGGATGCCATGAGGGAGAAGACGGAGGTGCTGTCTGAGGTGCTGCAGACAGACAGCATGGCTCGCCGGGTGTCGGAGCTGAGCCGCAACGCCGAGGAGCTGCAGCAGGCCGTCAGGACCCGGCTGCAGGGCCTGCAGGATGCGGCAAAGGTACTGCGGGGGTGCTCAGAATGACTGGCCGCCTGGTCATGTGGCAGGCGCTTTACAACAGCGTAAGGAAGTATGCATGTAAAATACTTAGGATTTTTTATTTAACCACCCTGAGTTTGTCAGACCCTTTTTGGTGATTCAGTTTGGCTGTTTGGCTAATGACCTGTCACATGACCAGGGATTCCTGGCTGTTCGGAACTCTTTTCAGACAATTATTACACTGAGAGATGATTTCTTGTGCTCACTAATGAGTTGAGTGAACAACGACATTGTAGTCACTTATATATCACGCTTAGGATATGGCGCTTTTTGAGCGTGAAGTGAAGGCACTACACGCAGCTGTGGAGCAGGCTCAGCTTACCTTGACGTCTCCAGAGCTTGCTCGTTTGGGCCTAAAAGAACAGCTGGCCCAAAGACAGGTACTTTATTCTCCTGCTTTGTTATTTGATGGCGTTGTTTTCTGGAAGGCTGGATTAATCACACTGAGCAAAAACATCTAGGTGGTGTTTGTGCTGACTGAGTAGTAGGATGTGCTTGTTATTTTTAATAAGAAACAGGTTGCCTCCTGTGATGTGGTGATTGCGTGTAAAATACGTGACGTCTCATTGGTCGAGTCATCCTGTATTTTCAGCGCCTGTTGATGGAGATGGAAGGGTTCAAGCAGCAAGTGCTCACGGTGCAGGCGTGTCAGAGTGCCCTGCGCATCCCAGAGGAAGCGGTCGCCGGCCTACCCATCTGCCGCACCGCCCTGGGCCTGCAGCAGGAAGCCAGCCGGCTGCAGCACACCGCCATCCAGCAGTGCAACATCCTACAGGTGCACATGCGCTCGCTGCAGCGCATTCGCTCACATTCGTAGTCGGTATTGTCGAAGGATGGTCAGATTCTGTTCAGTCCCCGTTACCAGGCTGACATCATCGGTCATGTGTCTCATCTTCAACTCTTATCTTGGTTACTTTGTTTCATTTATGCTTCCTGTTTTCCGTTCGGCTCATACGCTTGTAGTATATCGACTGAATAAGTGTGTCCAGACCCAGTTCTGCAGGTGGTTCTGCTCTTTGCTTTCCAGGAAGCGGTGATGCAGTATGAGCAGTATGAACAGGAAGTGAGGCACCTGCAGAAGCTAATAGAGGACGCCCACCAGGTCATCCAGCACCGCCCCTTTTCCACCAGCAACATTGAGGAGCTGCAACACCAAATACTCCATCATGAAGTAAATCACTGAGTTTTTGTTCCTGTATTTTTTTATTTTAGGAACATTTACCTTGCATAATGTTTTCAGGTATTCAGGCTGGATTTGCCAAAACCACTGGGCCACTACTAGAACCTTTGACCTTCTGCAGAAAGTCTGCTTCTGAATAGCTCTGTAGCCTGCAAACATATCTAATCCTTGTGGGAGCTCAGACCATGTTGTGCTGGTCCTCCATCGAGACATATTGTTGGCCTTTCCGAAACTGACTGTAGGACAATGCATTCAACAGGAGTTGGCCCAGAGGATCAAAGGCTACCAGGAGCAGATATCCTCCTTCAATTCCAAGTGCAAGATGCTGACGATGAAGGCTAAACACGCCACCATGCTCCTGACAGTGCACGAGGGGCTGCCGGAGCGCCCGGGCAGCGTTGATGCTGAAATCATCTCCAAAAGCACCTCTTTGGACGAACCTGCCACGGTAAGACATGCAGCAAGGACTCCTTATCCTGTTTCCTTATCACTGACCCGGATTGAAACACTTTATACCATCTGATCACACCCATGTTTAGGGTTCTGCCCTTTTTTCTTTATGGTACTTTACAATGGAGATACTTGTGTTGTGACAGCTACAAAACTTGTTAGTGTGTCATGCCTTGTCACATTTCACTTCAGTATTCTGTCCTTGCAGTCAGCTCAATCTCTATGTTGTTGTGTGTTTTAACAAAATTTCCTCTAAAAAGGGAACATCAGATTAGATATACCGTTACATTGATGCCTCTGTGTATTGTGGTTTCGCTCAATAGATTCAGGCTTTTAAGTTGTGTTTTTCTGGAACCCAGTCATTTGTTTTCTAACTGAAGTGATTTGTTCACGGCTGTACTTCTTCTTGTTTTCTTTTTGGAAGCCTGCAAGTCGCGGTCATGCGCTCCTCTCTCCAGTAACAGAGGAGTCTGGAGAGGAGGCAACCAGCAGTGAGATCTCCTCACCCTCGACCTCTTACCCTCCCTATTCTGCTGCTGCCGTTAACCAGGTATTGTTGTTCGGTCAGACCTCACACCAGCCACAACACAATAAGAAGCACTGGGGCTCAGTTTATGAAAACCATGTTACCTGAAGCTTGATTAGATGACCTCTGATAGTCCACTGGCATTAACCTGTTCCAGTAACCAGTTTAGAACCAATAATTTCATTGTTAAAAATGAAATATAGTTGTGCTAAGTATTAATATTAATTCTACCAACCCTGATTTTTAAACCAAATTTCTTTCATCACTATCCAATTGGGAACCATATTATCAACTTTTAATATGAATGAACGCAAGTCCTTTGTTTATTTTTGAATTTAGTGCATTATTGAAGCACCGGAACACATTGGGTATGTGAACTGTTGTGTTGAATGCCTTTTTCAGACTGCAATGAGGAGAGGCAAGCTGACCAGATCGTCTGTCCAAGAGCTGTATGACCCGACCACTGAGGCGGTCGCTGTGCCTCGGCTGGACGACCTCCAGCGCTCGTGGGAGTCCCTCAAGAATGTGGTATGCATCACTGCCAACAAGCCAGCAGACATACATTATTTTAAAAATACAGACATGCGGTACTCTGGAATACATCCACATTTGGACAGGCAACCGCGGTCATAACTAAGTATAGGTTGTTCTGATCAAATATAAATCAAGTCTAAATGATTTCATATTAATACAGAACAATCATCCAGCAAGAAGTGATGAGGGCTTAATGTAAGCAGCTTGGAGAAGCACTGAAATCCACCTTTAGTAATGATGGCGTTGTTGTTAACAGACACCTTCTGTGGCCCTCAGATATGCAGCATCTCTGTCTCCTCAGATAAGTACGAAGCAGAGGAACCTGTATGAGGCTCTGGAGAAACAGCAGCGGTACCAGGACACCCTCCAGACTATCTCTGCCAAAATGGAGGCTACGGAGGCCAAGCTGACTGAGGGTCTCAGTGCTAGCGAGAGCCCAGAGACTCAGATGGAAACGCTTCAGGTGCATGGCAGGGAATTGGGTGGCTGAGCAGGGCAGTTTGGCACTGTGAAGATGTCTGTGATGTGTATTATACTATGTGTCTGTATAATCCTCTGATCTTGTTGTTGGCAACATTATTGTCAGTTATAACAAACAAACGTGAAATTATTATGAGAATGAGCTATGTGCTGAACAGGGGTAGAACCTGAAAACATGTTTGTTTCTCAAATCCAAGGCCCAGATCAACACAATCCTTTTGCTTCAAACTCAAATTGACGAGCTGGAGGCAGGGTTTGCGGCCGAGCTGGGCGTGGATGACTTCGGCATGGAGGCACAAGGCACAGATGTTCCGGAGCAGCGGGCCACGCAGTCCAGCCTGTCTGTACTCGCCAGACGGCTGGCTACCATCCGCATGCAGGCCTCCGGACGACAGCAAGTGCTAGAGGTAACCTCCCACAGGCCTTCCGGCATTTTCCATCTCATTCTAAATGTCCTTTCAAAAAGTGTTACCACTGAGTTACCAGTGAGTTTCTGTATGAATTTATTTGCAGTTATTTTATATTATCAATTTAATATACTTTATTCTTCATTTAAAATGGGAGGCTGATACTGTATCTGTCATGAGTTGGACTTTGTTCTTGGTTATGACATAATAAGCTACATGTCACAGAGTGTACATTAATATACTAATGTATCACATGATGCCATTTTGTACAGTCATATGGCCACTTTTTAACTGCTGTTTGTTATTAAACAAATGCAAATAATGACAGTGTGGGATGTGAAAACTTGGCTATATCAGTAAGTACATGTGATTGAAGCTGTAGTGCTATTAAAAAAATAAACCAAAACTGGAGGCTGACAGTAAATTGTGGAGGTACTGTCGCTCAGCAGCACCGCGTCAATACGTCACGGTGTTAGTGCCCGCCCTCACCCCGCTCCTCCTCCACCTGCCACGCAGGAGCGTCTCAGCGAGCAGCAGGAGGAGCAGCGCTGGACACAAGCCCTGCACCAATACCGGCGCAAAGCAGACGAACTGGACAACTGGCTGAGCGGTACCCGCGACACCCTGGGCAAAGACACGCACGTCGCAGGAGCCCAAGTGGCTAACTGCCAGGTGAGACTTCCGCATGCAGACCTGCGATAGCCCCCACAATGCGGGCCCATGTGTGTGTCACCCATTGACGCATTCTGTTGCGATAGAGCGTGCGTCTGGAAGTGGAGCGGAAGACTTCGTCTCTCGTTGAGCTGACGGCACGCTGTGAGAACCTCCTTCTGGAGAGCAAGGCACAGGGCTTTGGGGAGCCCAAGGAGCTAGTCCCCCGGCTGCACACGCTCAAGGCTGGCCTGGAGGAGGTGCAGGCAATGGTGCAGGAGACAGAGAACAATGTTCAGGTACTTTACCTGCAGATCACCTGTTTTCATATTAAGTTTTGAAGTACATGTTTTATTTGTGCTTTTTATTTGTGGCCCCCAAGACTTTTTTCAAAATTTATTTGTAATTAAGAGAATGTTTGTGTAGGAACCATGTAGTTTGTGTGCAGATTTTGAGCAATTATAAAAAGAAGGAACACCTTTGTGAACAGATATGCAGAGATGTTCTGCTTATTGGTTGAATAACTGCCGAGGCGACTGCACATGTGGCCTTCACAGAGGCTCCATGTGACTTCTGGTTTTTGTCTGTTCACTGGGGTTTTTGTGCAGAACACGGAGGTTGTTGAGGTGGACTCAGCCCTGGCGCAGGAAAACAGTGTTCAGCAATGGCTGGTCCAAGCTCGCAACACGCGCTCACTCCAATACCAGGACAGCATCCAGCAACAGAAGGTGTGTAATTTCAGTGACATAACTACAGTTGATGAGGGTTTCTACATTGTGAAGGTTTATATTGCTGAGCCCTCGGATGATGGCTCGTAACAAAATGGTGTAGCGTGGAGCGAAAACATGAAAGCAGTGTTGTGTTGAGCACAGATCGTGTGTTTCATGTCAACCAGAAGCTGGAGGAAGAGCTTGAGGAGCAGAAGAAGCTTCTGATGTCCGTGGCCAGTCGAGGAGAGGAGCTTCTGACACAAAAGGGGAGCCCTGATGTGTCTGGGTATGGCTTCACTTACCACAGTAGGATTTAACTATGATGGACCTCAGGTATCTGGTCATACTTTGACACCCAGGTCTTTTTCACTAAAAGATGAGGTAGATGCAAAGACACAGTTCTTGAGGCTGTTTTGAAAGTTCAATTAAAAGCCAAGATCACACAGACCCAGCTTTGCTGAATTTTTGAATGAAGCGAGTTGCATGTAAGCAGAGGTGTCTTGTCACAAGCGAATGAGCGTGATCGTTGTCGACCCGCAGTTTGACTGAGCGAGTTCCTCTGGAGCTTGAGCTGGAGGGGGAGAAGGAAGGTAGCCTGGACCATGTGAGGCAGAAGTGGGGGACCCTGAACAAGCACCTGAGCACGAAGCTGCAGCTCCTGCAGGAGACCGTCAGGCAGGACCAAAAGCAGCCGGTATGCGCTCACTCACACTGCTGGAGTGTTTGAGAACTCATTAAGGTATTTGTTTAGAGGAATCTACAGAGCAGGCGAATGCTTACAATGTTTTTCTGATCTCTGGTTGCCTGTTGCTGCCCAGGTTTTTACCAGGCCTTCTCGAGTGACCAGTTCCAGGTCACCCTTTAAAGGAGACGCCCACGCACCAGACCAGCCATCAATGAAGTCCTTATATGAAGACGTCAATCAGGCTTTTGAAGACGCTTCGCTTCAGGTATTCCTTTGGACTGCTAATGTCTTTAACCTATGTGGTTAGTTTAAAGGGGTGTTGTTGGACTGAGCCATCCTGATCGCTCTGAATCTGCAGGCTGGTGCGTACGGTTGTCCCCCAGAGCAGCAGCTCTACTCCACGGTCTCGGCCATGTCCTCCTGGCTTGATGTTGTGGAAAGTAGCTTGTTCTCCAGCTCCGTCCTTATCTCCGAAGATGCTGAGACCCAGCTCTTTAACCAGGAGGTAAAATGACACTAAGGCAATTGCACTGGGAGGAATATTCATTGTCCAGTGGGCTAAATAGGTGCTGTTCTGCTCTACCTCACAAGGCCTTAGAGACAGAGTTGAATGAGATGACAAAGAAAGTGGCTCAAAGCAAGCAACTCATGGGGAGCGCTGAAGGGCTTTCTGAAGAGAGTCAAGCCCTTGTGGAGGAAACGTTGGACTCCTTAACGGTGAGGCTGAAAACCCTGGATTCTGTGCTCGTCCAGCGCTGTGACGACATGAGGAACAGGCTACAACAGCTCACTGCCTACCAGGTAAGGCATCTCCTACAAAGCCGACGACATGCAAATGCACAATAATTTCGTGTTTGCTGTTAATTTCCCTGTGATCTATAGATAAAGAGGGCTGACATTATGTTATGCCCTCATGTATTTCTTTACTGACTTTTGTTTTTTTTTTTTTTTCTTCTACAGACAGAAGTGAGGCTACTATCCAACGCCCTCACTGAACACAAGTACCATGTCCTCCAGATGCTAGCAGAGGCTCTTGATCATCCAGCCTGCAAGCAGGTGGAGGTAACTCTCTAAGAACGGTTCACGCTTATCCTGAATTTTTGAGTGACATTTTGAACAAAGTCAGGTGTCTTAACAAGGTGTCTTTGCAGACAATAGCCAAAGTGGAGGAGAGCTTGAAAGAGTTTGAGAAGAAAATTGCAGACTTGAAATCTAGACGAGATGAAATGCAGCTTGACCAGATTGCCAGTCAGGAGCTGCTGAAGCTACAGGTATCTTCTCTTGTGCAATCATAATTTCTCTAGGGCGTCATGATTTTGATGTGGTGTCACTAACATTGGCTGTAGATGCTCCTTCTTGCGTTTTTTAACGCACGTTAAGACGCATGGTTGGGCTTGCATAAAACATAAGAAAAATTTGTTATAGGACATGTATGAAGAGTTGATGATGACAGTGGGCACACGACGCAGCGGACTGAACCGGAACCTGGCTCTCAAGAGCCAGTATGAACAAGCACTTCAGGACCTGACAGACTTAGTTGACACGGCTCAGGACAAGATGGCAGCTGACCAAAAAATTATTGCAGCCTCGGTAGAGGAGGTGCAGGGTCTGCTAGAGAAACACAAAGTAAGCCTTCTTGTGCATACCTGATTGCTGCTTTAGGACTCATCGTCAATAGTCAAAGCAGTCTAACAGCCCATGTGGTCCTCTACAGGAATTTTTCCAGGGGTTGGAGTCCCACATGATCCTGACCGAGACTTTCTTCAGGAAAGTCAGTGGCTTCATGCTCCCAGCTGAGAAGCAGGAACTTGAAGACACTTTGGCTAAAGTTCAAGGGCTGCTAAAAAAGGCTCATAAAAGAGGAGTGGAACTGGAATACGTACTGGAGGTGAGGTTTCATTAGTAAAATGCAAGCTGTAGATAGTTAAGTTTTGATTTTCTGTGCGTAACCTAAATACGTAGCTTCACACACATATGAAGACCTTTGTAATGCTAGAGGCTTTTGATTTGTTTTAATGAGACATGGAGCCACTTGGAGAAGGATTACCAGGGCCTACACCAGCAGCTGGAGGCTGTGGAATGCAGGATCCCCACTGCAGGGCCAGTGGAGGAGACTGAGGAAAGACTAATGGAGAAGATTGAAGTCTATCAGGTACATAGCTGTGTGCATAGCAGTGAATAAGCACCACAGCACACATTCCAGACATTTTAGGTGCCAATTTGGAACAATGAGAGTGAGGATAGTAACGTTTCAGGACTCTGGGCCCAGATAAGAAGTGTATCCTATCTGTTATAAAAAAATCACCACTGTCTTCAGGAAGGTTGTCATTCTCCTGGCAGAGCAGCCAAGTGTTTCCACTCCCCTGTGAGGACTTCTGTTCCCTTTCCAGCACCTGAAAGCGACCTTGACAGAACATCAGCACAGACTCTGCCAGGTCCTGGAAGATGGGAAGCGCCTACTGCTGAGCGTGTGCTGTCCGAACTTGGAGGCCAGACTGGCCCAGCTTGGGGAGCACTGGCTCAACCACACTACCAGGGTGAACAAGGAGCTGCACCACCTGGACTCCATCCTCAAGCACTGCACCCGGTCAGTGACCCCTGTCCGTAGGTGGGAGACAAGAAACTCATTCAAACAACATCTATATCACTAATGTCTGTAATGAATATCCTAATTCTTGGTACATTTGCTGGCTTTGTGATCTTCAGTTACCAGAGTGAATCCTCAGAGCTAAACCAGTGGCTGCAGTCAGCCCTTGAGCGTTTGGAGTTCTGGTCCTCTCAGTCTGACGCAGTCCCTCAGGAGCTCAAGGATGTCCAAGATCACCTTGCTGCATTTCTGGTGGGTTCTGCCAAGGTTCCAGTGCACCTGCACTTCACATTGCCTGCTCTGTAATGATGACTTTGTCTCATTCTACTTTCATGTCCTCATAATATAGGAGTTCTCCAAGGAGGTAGAGGTCAAGTCCTCGCTCAAGTCGTCCGTGCTGAACGAGGGAGCCCAGCTGCTGCGCCTGAAGAAGGCAGACACGACGGCTCTACGCATAGAACTGGCCCAGGTGGAGGCCCAGTGGTCAGATCTGCTCACCCGTATACCTGTAGTCCAGGGGAGGCTCCACCAGGTACCGCAAACTACCCGTCAACTGAACCACCAATGTATCTCTTAATGTTCAGTCCTTGTGGGCTGCAGAGTTGACCAGTTTCATCTTAACTTCTACTCATAGCTCATTTATTGCATTAATCATCTTCACATTGATGTTTCAAGAAACATTTCAGCAGTAACCAAAGAATGCTGGTGTCCAACCCACACAAACCATATATGAATGTTAGATATATATAATTAAAACTTCGATTCCACTTTCATTTATTTTTATATAGCGCCTTTCACAACAGAGTTGCCCCTGGTTTAATTTAATTTACAGTTGGTAACACACTATGCTGATGGTTCATTGGGATCACTGCACTTAAATATCATGACATATTATCTACATGTAAACACGTTCCCTCCAGTTGCAAATGGAGAAGTTGGCATCTCGGCACACTATCATGGAGCTAATGAACTGGATCTCACTGATGGAGCAAGTGATTCGAGAAGACGAGGAGAAGATAGTGGGAGTGGCAGGATCAGAGTCCATCCAGAAGTACCTGCAGAAGTACATGGTACTGGGTTCCCCCAGCCATTTGGCTCAATAAATACAGCAAAGCTGAGTTCATTTTAATTCTTTCTTTGCTATAGTTCTTTTCTCTTTGTCTACTTGCTAGTGCATCAAGATAGACCTGAAGTGTAAGCAGTTGACGGTGGACTTTGTGAACCAGTCGGCCATGCAGATCAGTAGCCAAGATGTGGAGAGCAAGCACAGTGACAAGACTGACTTTGCAGAGAAACTTGGGACTATGAACCACCACTGGCAGATTCTGCAAGGACTCGTCAGTGAAAAGGTCTCTGAAGGCGAATTTCAAGTCGCACATCACATATAGAGCATGTAGTTGGTCTGGAATGAAAGTGCTGCTGAGTAGCATGGACCCAAAATGTGTTTTGTGCATTACCAGATTGAGCTGCTGGAAAGCCTGCATGCATCCTGGCTGGAGTACGAGGCCAGCATAGGGACTCTGAACACGTGGTTTGCTGCTCAGGAGGAGAGGCTGAAGAAGAAAGGCATGATCGAAGACCTGGCCTCAGTTCAGAATTCTCTCAAAGATTGCCAGGTAATAACCTTTGGTTTTGTCTTCACACATTTTTGTAACATTCAACTGACAAAATACTACTTTTTCCTTCTGACAGACAATTTTACACAAGATATGTGTCACAAAGAAGGCAAGCTAAGGCAAGGTGTAATGTAGAGAGGGAAATATATATAAACAAAGCAGGCAAGAGGTAAACGGGGATCTGAAAGGTAGTAACACGAGGCTAGGAATTAACACAAGGCTAGAATCTGAACACTCAAGCACTTCTCATAGGCAAAAACATCAAACACTCATTACTAACTCAATAACAGGCAATATCTGAACACAAAGGGAGAACTTAAATAAGAACATTTAACGAGGCACAACTGGTAAGTACTAAAACAACTGGTAAGTACTAAAACAACAACAAGCCCTGGGTGACCCCTGAGCTTAAAGCCATACTGAACAAGAAGAAGAGGGCTTTCAACTCAGGGGACA
>JABJVR010000021.1:8097107-8117623 GCA_025773905.1 Chitala chitala
TTGTCTCCAAACCGTCCTACCTGTGCTGTCCCCCTAACATGCTCATTTTTAATCCTGTCCAATCTCGTCACTCCCAAAGTAAACCTCAGCATCTTCAACTCTGCCACCTCCAGCTCTGCCTCCTGTCTCTTTGTCAGTGCCACTGTCTCCAGCCCATACAGCATAGCTGGTCTCACTACCATCCTGTAAACCTTCCCTTTCACTGTAGCTATCCTTCTATCGCAAATCACTCCTGACACTCTTCCCCACCCATTCCATCCTGCCTGTACTCTCTTCTTCACTTCTCTACTACACTCCCCATTACTTTGAACGGTTGACCCTAAGTATTTAAACTCATTCACTTTCATTACCTCTGCTCCATATGCTTGCAAAATGGAACATTTTTGTTAGCCCTATTTAACAGTTATTTTAATTAGAGCCCTTGGGTAACCACTGTGTGACAATATCGTCCCGCTAGCTTCAGTTGGCTGACGATGACCTGAACGTTTCTGACCGTGAGTTTGACCTGGAGGATGGGGCGGACTTGTCCAGCCAGCCCTGGACAGACAGCTTGCCGTCCCCCCTGCCCTCATCCAGTCGCTCCGCGTCCATGGCGGTGCCTCTGCGGGCTGGGGCTGACCGTTCGGGTCAGGACACTCCAGCCAGTGTGGACTCCATCCCGCTGGAGTGGGACCACGACTACGACCTCAGCCGGGACCTGGAGAGCACGGCCCAGGCATCGGCGTCCGAGCCAGAGATCCGGCTACTGGAGGACGATGAGGACTTCCTCCTGGGCACCGCATCTGCACTCTCAAGTCAGTTACCTCCCTGCTGTTCCTGGAGCATGATGGGATCACACACTTGCAACACAATTAAAAGCACACAATTTATTGTCATAGAGCGATTTTGTACATTATTTCTCTGCATCTGCTTTTTAAGTAATATTTATGGTTGTGCAAGGTGATTAAGGTGCACATCTATGGAGTGGCAGGTCATGTCTCTGCTTATTTTTCTAGGCCTGTGCATTAGGTGACTTTTTGAGGGTGTGTTGGAGAGTGACCTCTGGTAAGTGTGCCTATATTCTGTGTGTGAAGGTGAGGCCGGCTCCCTGGAGACGCACATCAGGAAGCTGGGAAAGGCCCTGGACAGCAGCCGCTTCCACCTGCAGCAGACGGAAAACATCATCCGGAGCCGCACACCGACCGGGCCCGAGCTGGACTCCACCTACATGGGTTACGTGAGTGTGGGCCGTGGCCTAATGAGGGGTACTGTTGGAGGCGGGGTCTGAACTCTGAATTTTGGTAAGCAGTGTGGGGTGCCTAAGCAGGTAGTGTGTGTGTGTGTGTGTGTGTGTGTGTGTGTGTGTGTGTTCATTGTTATGTGACTCACCCCCAAGGCCATACGTATGCAGACCGTGTCAGACTGCACATGTATAGCGTCGCATCAGTGAGCAGTCCAGTGCATGCCCTGCGACCGTGCAGTCCGCTGTGAGGCTCAAGGCCGCTGCTCTGCCTGCTGCTGCAGATGCGCCTGCTGGGGGAGTGTCGCAGCAGCATTGACACAGTGAGGAGGCTGGGCTGCGACCTTGAGGAGGAGGAGGGCAGGCAGACAGGGCTCTTCCTCCCCACCAGCACAGAGACGCAAACTTCAGGTGAGCAGCATTCAAAACACTCCTGCTTCAAATCCCAGAAGTCTGGCGTACACATCGACACTGACAGCAGAGCCACACATTCACACTGTCGGCTTTTTCCTGCAGTTCGAGTTTACTTTGGATTTATTATAAATAAAAGTAAGTCCAAATACATAATGCATGTATATAAAAATGTTTGGAAAAAAATAATGATAAATCCCAAAGGGCTTCTCCAAAAGAGTATAAATTAAAAAATTACACAGGAGGTGGACTGGTACCGGGCCATGGATCATTTGGTACTGGGTCACACAGAAAGAATAAAAAAACTTTTATTTTTAAATTTATTGACTATGGGAGTGTGCAGGAGTAGGGGTGGTGAGGGGTATTTATAATGCACTTTCTTGTGCTTTATTATGGGCACGCTCAGTGGCCAAAAATCATCTAACACATAACCTCTTCATGGTGAATAAAAGGTCAGATTGTCACAATTCGGGAAACGGAGGCGCGAAGGCAAGAGTTGAGTCTATTTGCAGAAAGGTTTATTTGATGGCAGGGAGACAAAACGAAGGGCTAAGGAACATTAAATAAGACTTATACTAACTCACACTCACAACAACTGGCAACGGACTAAACACAGGAAAGGGTTTAGATAGAGAGGAGAGGGTGCTGGGACACAGGTGATAATGATGTAATTAACTTAGAAGCCTCAAGTGAAAAGGAATATGCACGTGTGGGAGAAAAGGAAGAAACAAAAGGAAAAAACAGCGCCAGGCGGGCCACTACAGGTGCTGGACACGACACGGATACCGCTGATTTAAATAATTCAACTTCTGTTTAGTACAGGTGCTGTCACCTTGTAAACCTTCATGTTGAAATATGATTAAGAGGAAATGCACACGTTTGGGTGTATAATGAGCGATGGCCGCCAAGTGTGACCACAAGGTGCGTCGCACTCCCGTGCGCCGCAGGAGTGATCGAGCGCTGGGAGCTGATCCAGGCCCAGGCCCTGAGCAAGGAGCTCCGCCTCAAGCAGAACCTGCAGCAGTGGCAGCAGTTCAAGTCGGACCTCGGCAATGTGTGGGCGTGGCTCTGCCAGGCGGGGAAGGAGCTCGAGGAGCTGCGCGGGCTCGCCACCAGCACCGACATCGATACCATCAAGCAGCACATCAGGAAATTCAAGGTCAGTACGTCCCGTCGGGGATGGGGAGCCCCGACCGCGCCACCTCGTCACTCTACAGCGAGAGAGATCAGTAAGGGGAAATTATTGCATTTTGTGTGCATTCTTTTGGCATTAATATTAGCAACGAATGCCACAATTGTACCGAGGATGAAGAGGAGATATGCAAGTCAATGCTGTGAGGTGTTGCTGTAGAGCGATTGGCTGAGAAGCGTCTTCCTCTTCATC
Source organism: Chitala chitala (assembly GCA_025773905.1). Taxonomy (NCBI): domain Eukaryota; kingdom Metazoa; phylum Chordata; class Actinopteri; order Osteoglossiformes; family Notopteridae; genus Chitala; species Chitala chitala. Next base: position 8,100,122 of record JABJVR010000021.1, read on the forward strand.
AGCAGCTGTTGTCCTCTTCTCCCTGCAGGAGCTGCAGAAGGCTGTGGAGCAGCGCAAGGCCATTGTCCTCTCCATCAACCTGTGCAGCGTGGAGTTCCTGCAGTCGGACACGGGGGACACCCAGGAGCTTCGGGCACAGCTGAAGGAGATGAACGAGCGCTGGGACCGTCTCGGGACGTCTCTGGAAGAGTGGCGGGACCTGCTGCAGGATGCTCTCATGCAGTGTCACGTAGGTGTTACCCGCAGATTAGTTATTAACAAATTATGGACAGCTTCAGACCACAGCTGTGTATCCAGAGGGGTCCACATCTGCAGAATGTAATTTTCTCTCCAGAAAATATAATTTTGTACTTAGTGAGTGAAGGTAATGATATGGCAGCAACACTTTAAAATGTTATAATTCACACAAAGCCGGCTCATTTAATGAACGTCTGCTGTACAAAGAGATGAATGTGTAAGAAATGCTTGTTGAAATGGATAAAGGAATAAACAGAAAATTCTCGATATTCTCAGCATGGTTACTGTTGAAATAACTACGTTTCAAACAGCTGTACACACTTTCACTAACTGAGTGGCTGCAGGTAGAGTTTACAGGTTGCTTTCATTTCACCTTGAACATCTGTCTGTCATCCTAGGATTTCCATGAGATGAGTCACGGCCTGCTTCTGTGGCTGGAGAACATCGACCGCAGGAGGAACGAGATCATTCCCATCGCCTCTGGCTTGGATGGAGACACGCTCCACCAGCACCACAAGGCTCTTTTGGTGGGTCCAAGAACATCAGCCAGTGAATATGTTATTTTAAAAGTGACAATTGCACACAAACCACAACACATGGAATTAAAAATTAATGTGCATATGGTATTAATCTGATTCTCTACCTGACCTGCTTTGACCTATAAACGGAAGAGTGAATACGGTTGCATTGCTGTTGCGTTTTCTGTCTAAAATAATTTTTTTTGCTGGCAGCAAATTCGCACAGAGCTGTTGGACTCGCAGCTGAAAGTGTCTTCGCTGCAGGACATGTCCACACAGCTCCTTGTCAACTCTGAGGGCAGGGACTGCTTGGAGGCCAAGGAGAAGGTCCATGTCATCGGCAACCGGCTCAAGATGCTCCTCAAGGAGGTGAACCGCGACATCAGGGGCCTCGAGAAGACATTGGACCTCAGCCAGCAGGTGGGTCTGTCTGTTACCCATAATGCTTTGTTTCCATTCACTGCTGGCCAGGGCCTCAGGCTGTGGGTCACCATGACTATCTTGGGTTTCACCTTATGTTCAGCTGTTTTATCTGTCCATCGTACCCCAAGTACTGATTCATGACAGACAATCTCTTTATCGTTTACCTTTTAAAATGCCACTAGTCTCCTTAGTAACAGGCACGACTGTTCACTGTGCACACCTGTGTCTGGGTGTAACTCACACCCGCACTTTTGTCCGTTCGCTCCCCAGGATCTGTCATCATGGTCATCGACTGATGAGCTGGACACCTCCGGGTCACTGAGCCCCGTGTCTGGGAGAAGCACGCCGAGCCGCCAGCGACCGGTAACGTGCAGCCACCCATGCACATCTTTCTCTCTCAGTCCTCCTCCCCAGTTGAGGGGGGGTCTGTTGTGTCATTAAGTTGTCTAGTTTCCTGGGGTGGCGATGTACACGCCATTACTTCTCTACCAAATTTCCCGGCTGAAAAGTCACCCCTACGCTAGAAAGTTTCCACAGTGCCTCTCCTACTCTGTCTGGGCCCTTCCACCCTTCTCTTCCTCTGCCTCTTACTCTTCATCTACCTCTTCTTCCTCCCCTGGTTTTTCCATGCACTCTTTTTACCAGCATTCACTGCAATCCTTGGGGAGAGAGTGGAGTTGTGGGCTGTTTTCAACTACCAGTTGCTTTTGACTGTACATCTATTACTCATTAGCCCAAAGTCATGCTTAAAAACAGGCAGTGTAAATGAGCCCGCGGGCCCGGGTGTAATGAGTTCCACAGGTCTGACCCTCTCCACACTGCATGTGCCGTTGCCTATATGTTTGCATCTCTGAGGAGGACAGGCCAGAGGGCACTGGCCTTTCAGTCTTGCTGCGGAAATTGGAGTGCATGGAATTCTGGGAAATTCGAACCACTGGCCTGACTGCTAACAGTACAACTGTACCTCAAACTGCAGTGATATGTACATTTCACCACAACACAATCCTCCTTTATTAATGGTTACATAGCAATAAAATACCCTTGTTTTTATTCTGCCACAACTTGATAAAGAAGGAAAATTATTGTGTTTTCTGTTTGATACAAAACATAAATATCTTTAGTTACCCACAATTCATTTGAAATTGACTCGATATTTTTGTTTGTGTACACACATTTTTAATAAGACTTTCCTTTGAATTGTTTAAAATTTAAATTGAGCCAATAGCAATGTGGCATAAAAAATTTCAGTCGTGACAAGTTGTTTAAATCACTGAAAGTGTTGTGAAGATGAAGGCGCAAGGTCCGTGTGCACACACGTGTTGGCTGTTATGGAGTTACATGCTGCCTCCATCTCGAGTCCTGAGCTGAAAAGCCAGTTGCCTCATTTCCATCACCCACGTTTTCTCCCTTCGGTTTTTGTCGCACGTTTTTATCCACTTTTTGTCATTGCTAGTTCACCTTTGTTTGCTCAGACTGAACATTCTCTTTCTTCGCCCCTCCCCTGTTTATTGCAAACAGCCACGGGGCAAATGTAGTCTGTCAAAGGCTGGACCCTCAGTCAGAAGTCCACATCACAGGTACCTCTCTCACGGTTTCTAGAACTCCTGGAAGATAATGGAATTCGGCCATGATCCGGTCATTTATACAAATCCATGGTTTTGGCAGATCCTTTGGAATAATTTGAAATGTTACTGAAATTGGTAGACTAATTTTTGGTGGGAAAAAAAGGAAGTTGTATCCAATCAATAAGTGTAAGAATGTTCCAAGCATCATGGCTCATGTGTAGGAATTCCACAATCTTCTTCAATTCTAGATGCTACACAAAAGCTAGGTCATAAGTGATGAGGGAGTTCACTAATCCTGGCATTCCCCTTTTCTCCAAGAAACACGCTCTCTGTCTTCCTGGCCTCTGCTTTTCTGGCTGCCAGAATGTGCCTGTTTCCTGCAAACTGAGATGTTTCAAAGTGCTGTTACAAACTGCTCAGTGACGTTAAAAGTCTGACATGCTGCCTTTCCACCATTAAACTCCATACCCCTCTCTACTGACCATATGTGTTCTCAGCAGCAGACTGTGTGTGTGTGTGTGTGTGTGTGTGTGTGTGTGTGTGTGTGTGTGTGTGTGTGTGTGTGAGTGAGTAACACAACTTCATTCTAACAGCCTTCCCTCCTGGTTCACCTCTGACCCTCCTAGCCACCAATCACACTTTCAGTTATAATACTCTGTACATGCTTTGGTCACCATCAAAAAACCTGAAGCATTCATTAAATCAAATCTGAAAGAACAACTATAAAACTAACTGCCCCTAGTTTAATAGCCCTGAAAATGTCATTTTTTTCAATCGGTATACCTCTGTTTTTTCCTGTACCATTAAGGTTTAACAAATGTATTTTTCTTTTTTTGCCTTTTTAATTAGCTTATACTAAAAGGTTTATTTCTTAACATCGCTATTCAGGAGCACAGCTGTATATCTGACACTAATCAGTACCAGCACTGTTCTCCAGATATTAGGAGGGTAGTAACACAAATTACCAGTATGTTTTTTTTTAAACCAACATTCAGCATGTTCTTTTTTACTTTTAAGCTATGAATAATTCTGCAGGACCACTCTCCTTATCTTACCCTGTTGTTCGTTGCCTCATCCACATATTTCACGTCCTGAAAACTGGACACAAGAAATACAGGATTGTGCTTCCATCGAATATTACAAATATCATGACTGTCTTTTGCGTTTGTTTTCTAAACCGCTTGACCCATGGTTGACGCTGCCAAGCCAAAACTGGATGGTGAAGGCTGGGCCCCTTCAGTCCTCATTCTAACTGTTTTGTCTTCTGTAAAGGAAAGGCCTTCACTTTGGACCAGAACTACATGAAGACCTTAAATGATTTCTGACCCAGCACAATTTGAAACGCTTTCCAGGTTCATGCTGTGTGGCATCGCTGACTGTTCTCACCAATACCAGAGATTAAACTATATGTTCCAGAACATTCTCTATGTGTAGATTCCCTGGTTTATACTCAACGCTACAGGTTTGTTTTATATACCTTACCCAATGGGTGTTGACCTGCTATCTACTTTAAATGCCATGTTTTTTTAACTATAATTTTTTTCTTTACTAAGATAAATGCTTTTATATGGAATCCACTAATCTAGTTGGCAGTTAACATAATTTATAGTCAGGCGATACATTAAACAAACGTACGTTTTTCAATTGTTTGGTTGTAATGAGGGAGCGTGGCGGTTGCTTCCACTTTGTGTGAATTATGTCGTTTCCCTGGTGGCTGTTTTTAAAATCCCAATTAGCCAGCGAATTGGACCGTAGCAAAGAAGATGAGGTCTCCATGGAGATGGCAGCAGACACTGAATTTCCAGAGGCCATGTTCGCACCACCCCGACCTTGCCGCCCCCACCACACATTCACCAGGGGTGGTTTTTGGAAATGGGAAAGCAGAGGGTGGGGGCTGAAACCTTACAGACAGCTTGATGTCCTGCTGGTTTTCTCTGCCAGTCTTTGTCCATTTGTAATTCGCCTCCTTTATGTTGCAGAGGAGCCATGTGAATGCCGTGCCCATTATTAGACATTATGTGCCTTAATGATATAATTCTCACAGTAATGTGAAACGGCTGTATTAGGAGTGGAATCTCTCATTTCGAGCCCTTTCAGCCTACAGTTTCCACACCACATGAGCAGGACTGGCAGCCTGGAGACACAGGTTCATGCCTGTGTGACCCGGACTACAAACATTATATTGTTACGATGAAATAATTGCATGATGAAGACCAAGGGCACGTAGGATGGAGTAGCAGTTCAACTTCTGTTCAAAGCCTATCCACATCTTTGCCTTGATGCTGTGGTGTTCTGTCTGTCTCAAACTGACTGACTGGGCATCATCTCATGGACCTCTGGCCCTCACAGTGTGCTCCTCGGGGAGAGGGACTTTTCCTGAATTTTCTCCATTGTTTGTCTAACTTGAAGAAGCAAAATAACATTTTCTAAACTTCCGCAACGTGCATTTTAACACCTTTTGTATTGGACGTGGTGTCAACTGCTTTGCATCGTTTACATGAAAGATTTTTAGTGAAATGAACCGGTGTGGCGAGGGTGTATTATCTGCTATTGGGTGCATCTCCAGAGTAATGTGCAGAGCGAGTGATAGGTTCTCCCACGTCCAGTCAGCTGGAACAGGCACAACACCCTGTAACCAGGAGCACTCTGCTGTCCGTGTCCACACAGGTCTCTAAGCGGCGCTGGGTCAGGTTCCTCCCGTTCTGAGGTGGAGAGGGGGGAGCCCGCAGCCCGCGGCCCGGACCTCCTGCGGCGCGTGCTCTGGGCCGCCCTGCCGGTCCAGCTGCTCCTCATGTTGCTGCTCCTCGCCTTGGCCAACCTGGTTCCTGTCGCCGAGGGCAACCACACCTGTTTCCTGTCCACCGACCTCTCCCAGCCTATGCTCTGCCACACCGAAGGGCCCCTGTCCACGTGAGTGTCCAAGGACCAAGTTTTTACACTATGTTGTGTCACCCCCACCCCCTCAAAAAAACAACAATGTAAGAAGCAACAGCCTTTGTCACTGTACCTTCCTGTGGATGCTGTAAATATGTGTGTACAGAGACAGGGCTTGTGTTCTCTACGAGATGCAGCAAATGCACTTCATCATTCCTGGCAGCGCATATTTATCGTCAAAATGCTGCTGCCGTCGCCACGGACAACACGTTACCGCCATTCCGTCTTCTTTGGTTTTAATCGAAGGGTAGCCGTTTTATCCTTTAGCGGAGACACATTTGTGATTTTGCTTGTACCAACAATTTGTAAAATATTGTTTAAATAGCTCATGGGACAGTTATTTTTTTATGTGTTTGTTGGCATGCAAGTATAATCCTGGATTTCAATAAACATATTAGCGTGAAGGCTGTATTTTTACTTACAGTGTTACTGGATGTAAGAATAAAAATCGATAAGTTGTGTAATAAAACTGTAAAAAGTATATACGACAAATGAATTTATGGGGAACAGACTTATAATTATGATTTGCTTTATCCCTGAAATTAATCAAATGCACATATCTGTGACTATTTTTTAATGTGTTTAAAATAACATTGACATATTTGTAAGCAACTCAAAGTGTGGACTATGGATATAACATCTATCCACAAGAATATCTAACAGTATTTAACAATTATTAAACAACTGAACTGCTCATTCAAAACGTGTCAGCGTTATTTGGTACACATAATTTATTCTGATTCACATTTCCCTTTTCTCAATTACTTTTTAATTTAAAACTGAACTTTGTAGTTCACAGCAATGTTTTATTATAGAACAACAGACACGACATGTTCTTTTATAAAGCATGTAGTTATTAAAGCAACAGAAAAATATAAGTGAAGATTCACATTGAGATTAATTACTAGTGTCACATTTAAAAGACAACATCCTGACAGTTTAGGACATTCTACACATCACATATTTAATAAAACAAATTTCTTTCTACTGCTGCATATTAAATCTATTTATAAAGAAACTTTAGCGTGTGCGTTGTCAGATGTTTGCAGTAAACTGGAATTGGTTATAACTCTGGCAGAAGTGTTTCACACTTCCAAGTCCATCGGTTAGTGTAGGTAAAGTCAGCAGCCTATGGTAAATGTTCTACATGGCACATACATAGCAGTTAGCAGTTCGAACCACAACCACAGACAGTGCGTCTGATTCAGTATCAGAAAGGGTAGGTGGGCTGGAGAGCGCAGAAGTGTCAGGAGGGTCCGTTAAGGCGGTTCTGGATGGACAGAGACAGAGGGGCCAGGTTTGAGGATGTCCTGCTTAGCGCCGCCTTACCTGGCGACCGCATCCTGTGGGCATCCAGCATCTCTAGCAGCAGGTCATACAGGGGCACCATGTTCTTACACTTCACGTTGTACAGGTGCTCCATGCCTTTGTTGCTATGGAGACAGGGTGAGCAGGGTGAATGGTAAGCTCATCACCATAAACATTCCCCCAGTGTTTGCAGTCTAATCTTCTTTGTGATTACCATCAGACTGATTAAATCCAAAACATTTTTGTGCAGACTTTCACGACACACTTGCCCTAGGCACTTTTCAGATAACGGAGATGCCAGTACAATTTCACGGATAACACTACTCAAAATGTCCTTCTTTCTGCTGGTAATTATGTTGTACATCTAACGACAAACACATTACTGCTACATTATGCGCATACTTAAACATGCATAAATATAAACTGAAATTTTTGTTTTTAAACAGTAAGGACCCTTTTCACGGGCTCCACAGCAAGCCAACTGTGAGATTTGAGCTAGGACCATTCAAACTATGTCGGCGTTCACGCAACATCAGGCTGCCTGCTGTCTCCGTGAATTCCGAGGGAGGATGCTGCCCCCCTACTACCCAGCAAACATGTTAAAATAACGTTAGCTAAACGGTTAGGGAACGTTAGGAACGTTTAACCAACATTATTTGAACGTTTTGCGTTTGCTGGCTCGCCCCATCCTCACCTCATGTGGCGGATATGAGAGAGCAGGAGCAGCAGCTGGGCCTGCCGTCTTGCCTGCTGCTGCACCGGTAAACCCGACTTGCTGACGCAGTAGATGAGTGCGTCGGTGATTTTGTCCAGCATGTACTGCACGGTGGCGCCGTCGCGGAGAGTCTCCACAGAGCTCGAGATGCAGGAGACGGCGCCTGCGTGCAAACAGCCAGGGGGGCACATCTGTAACTGCACATCTGTAATGGTCTTCATTCAGTACCATGCCGCTTCCAAAAAACACCTCCCGTTTATGTACCTGTTAGTGTGTGCGCTTTAAGTCCTCTCCCATACTTATCATAGTATGCGGTGTTCTGCTTGTTTTACTACTGAATATATTAAACTGAATATTTTTATTTTATTTATTTTATTAATCCCTTATTAGTCCCACAAAGAGGAAGTACTACAGAATGTTACACATAGCCATAGATGCACATTTTGTATATTTATTTTGTGTTAAATACTCCTCAGTATATTGGTGCTCTCTACACAATAAAATTAAGTAACTGAAAAGACAGCAAGTATATTTTTGAGTAACTCGTGATACTCGTACCGCTTTCTATAAAGCGATATCCGAGCACGGTGCGTATGGAAGACGGTGCAGCGTGTAAAAAAGGACGGCGCCTTACTGGAGTTTAACAGGATGATGGCTTTGAGACAGACAAACTCCTCGGTGTTGATCTGGAGGGAGCGGAATCGAGACACGGCGGCCAGGAGCATGTCGAAGATCTCCGCCATGCCCTCCACACAGCCTCCTTCACTCCTGAGGAGAGACACACTCGCCAGTCCTCCATAGAAATGGCCCTACAGTTCCACGTTTTCCCACATCATAAATCAGCGCTGTATTGTGACAGACTTGAACAAAATTAAGTAAAAATAAGTATATTAAACAAAAACACTTTGAGATATGACAACATTAAATATTAAACACGATAAGACAACTTCTGCACTTTGTACTCTATATGTATAATGTGCCATAACTTGCATGATTTTCCATTATATAGTACTGGTTTCAAGTACTATTGCACATTTCTTTCCTTATACATGTCATACCAAATAAGAAATGGTTACAGTAAGACAATCAATAATGATGCAACCTGGGAAACAGACATGGAAGAGAAATTAATTGGACTGGTCCGTCTCAGACACAGCTGAGCGTGATGCTGGTCCAGTCCCATCATGTCTGCCGGTACTGTGATTTCTTATGCCTTTTAAAACATTACCGGTTTTTAATGCAGAAGCACTAACTCTGGCCAAAATATTATATTATTAAAGGAGTCCTTAGACTTTTGGTTTAATTTAATATATAAAATTTAATTATAAACGCAAAATAACTGGGAAGCACACACCGTGCCAAGTAAACACGCATTCCCCTCGTGTTACAACAGAACCACTTACATATTTTACCTAGTTATAAAAATATTAATTGTAGAAACTTCAAAGAGTACTTTAATTAAAAGCACACTGTGTGAAATAAAGATAGGCAGCTTGAATTGTTATTCCTTGAGCACTACTAAGATGTCTAAATTTTTTTAATTATTACTAAGGACAAAAATTAATGTAAAAACACCTCTCGGGTACCCAGAGAGGACAGCTGGCATGGTTCTGAAAGGCCAGTGAAAAAATAACAGACCAGATTACATCCATACCTGTCCAGGATGAGGTCCTGAGCAAAAATGAGCTTCCCAGGGAAGTGGACAGAGCGCCAGATGAGTCCGATCATTAGCACCTCCAGCCAGGAGCTCTCGAGCAGCTGGACCTGGTCATGCAGGGAGAGCTCTAGGAACCCTGCGGAGATGCATCAGTGATCGCCCCTACAGCCGGTCATCACGCTGCACATCCATTACACAGGGCAGTCCCTCTGTGTCACACGTTTTATTTAACATTTATTAACACAATGGGGGTACTTCATTCCCTTTTATTGTCCTACATGGTTACTGTTAGCTGTGATAAAATGTAATACAGTCGTCTCTTCGCATTCGCAAGGGATAGGGGCCCATATTATGCTGCGTCTATCCTGTGCGTGCATGTGGTGACTGTCAAAGGCTTATTCTTGCATTGCTGTCAAAGAAATAACATCAGAAGTAGATATATTTCAATAGACAATTATCTGTATTGACAATGGTTTCTGCTATACCTAATAGGAAAAATATCACTTGCACACTCCGTGCGTCAGAGAAACACAGCAGCAAGTTCACTTACAGCAGGTGGTTTGACCTCTGACCTTTATATGTGATTACTGATCATCTTAACTCAGCCCGCAGTGATTTATCCAAAGTTGTTTTGACATAAACAGAAGTCCAACAATGCTGAACAGGGTGTTTTTTAGGCATTATTTTCAAGGTATTAAGGTAATTACTGTGGTTGTGAATACATTAGCAGTGATGCAGGATTGTGAATAATTAATTAGCCATCAGGTCACTGTTTGGGACCGTACCCTGTGTAGTGTGGACCATCCCTGTCTGCATGAGCCTGAGTTGGAGAAGCAGTTGGTGAAAATTAAAGAGTGATTTTCCTGTACTGAATATGTTTATGCGCACTGTCTGGCCACTTGTGGCCTCGCTCTTTGACCGTACCAGGTATCTTCTTGGCCCAGGCTATCATGTGCACGAGCTCCTTGTCGGCCAGGTTTGTGAGCAGCGTCATCACGGTGACATCGGTGTATGGCCGGCTGTGCTGGTGCTGGGTGCAGAGGGCGGGCGGCTCAGCGCTGAGCAGCAACGGCAGGAGCTGCTCCATGGGAAGGCAGAGGCTATGCCCCAGGCCGGCGGGCTTCTGTGGGGGCAGGGTCTTTGGTGCCAGGGGTGGAGTCTCCAGCGGCAGGGGCGGGGCTGGCCTCCTCTTGGCCCTGGGCCTGTAGGAACTTGGGTCAGCACGCTGGACTTCAGTGCTCTTCCCCCACACGTTGAGCAGCATCCGTCCTTGGCGCTCTTTACGTGGTCCTGCGGACTTGTGGACTAACACGGTAGGCAGGAGAACCTCTGTCATAAGCTAAACTCCACCAGTCTGGTTACCATTTGAAATGGAGTGCAGTGAATGAATTTCTGAGCACATATGCTTACTAAGCAGAGACATGTCGCCTTGGCCCACTTCCCCAAATACCTGTCATGACCGATCCGTTGTAAATGCATCATAACAGTCACGACATGCACATTATTAGCGAAACAAATTGTGAAGATATTAGTTATCACAGTGGAGTGGCATTTACATACCAGCCTTCATCATGCCCACTTCACAGCACTTTCTGAGCCGGCACGCCTGGCAGCTCTTCCTGCGGTTCCGGTCGATGGTGCACTGGTTGGTTGCAGGGCACATGTAGTCATTATGACCTGTAAGTGATGGCAATCAGTTAGAGTAGACCTGCACTGCGCCTCCTTTTACATAAAGTCTGTACATGTGCCACTGGAATTAACTATTTCTTGGTGAAAATCCATCCCTGTTCATACTGTATAAATTATAATAGTAATTATATAAAAAATAAAGGGCTGGAGTTTTACACCAGCCCTGATTAGGTGTAGAGAAGGTCACCTTGAAGGCTTCTTTTGAAGAAAGCTTTGCACCCTTCACAGGACCAGACGCCATAGTGGTACCCAGACGCGTAGTCGTTACACACAGCACAGTACACTTCGTTCTTACTCGGCTGGAACGGCATCGTGGCCCTAGGTGTGCCCGTGCCGCCGGGGAACTCGCTGTGCCCACAGTGCCGTTTGGTGAGGCTGCCGGACCTGCCGGGACGCAACATCAGCCTGTATTGGTGCATTCAGCTCATGTAAACGCAGAGTCACCCGGAGGGTGAAAATCAAGAGGTTGCACTGTAGATTTCTCAGTCTGTTACTGATTTAATTTACTTTAAGTGTTGTAAAATTAAATGACCTCCTTTCATATTAACAGCAGTTCAGCTGATTTTAGGAATATACTCACTTATTACATTGAAACATGTTTAAAATCTTAAATCAGAACTATCAATGTGAAACAAACAATTTACGCTGACAAAACTAATTTTCAGCTCCCATGCTGAACAATGGTGCGGTGTTAATTTCGCCGACAAAAACTATTACTAAAAATATATGTCAACCTATTATTTTTTGTACGACAAAACACAACATCAAATTAATTAAAATGAGAGTTTAATTACAAAAAGTGAGGCGAAGGGTGTCAACAACGTCGGAGAAACTTTCAAATACGAGCGCCTTCCGTAAAACGAACCAAACGTCACAGAGCTGTTGTGTTTTCGCTCTCATTTATACAGTTCTGTAAAGAACCAGACTTCAGTACAATTTGCAGTTTTAAAGCTATGCAGTTGTGTCATTTTTCATATGCAACATGCTAGGAATACACGTATATAACCGTTATATTTTGTTTTTGGGAAATGTAATATATGCAACATCTTTTATTTCAGTGTATGTGGTGGCCGCGAGGCGTTTCATACATTGAAAATGCTCCTCAGATCAGGTTTTCTTACATGTGTCCAATGCAGATTTGATAGGTTTTGCTAAATTGTTCATTCAGTCATTCTTTTTCCATACCGCTCATCCAGTGAAGGGTCGCAGGAAGCCGGGAGCTACTCCCAGGACACACAGGGAGCAGGGCAGGGGACACCCAGGGCGGGGCACCAACTCACCACAGGGTACACACTCACACCCAAGAACACACTACAGACAATTTGGAGACACCAGTCAACCTAACCCGAATGGACCATGGGTGGAAACCAAAGATCCTGAAGAAAACCCACCAAGCACAAGGAGAACATGCAAACTCCATGCACACAGACCCACAGCAGACCCACCATGCCACCGTTTCTTTGTTCGTGGTTGCCTGCAGGTTATGAACAAATCTCCATTCTGTTAGGTCTGTTGTACAGGGAAATTTTAGGGAGTGCATTGGTGAGGATTTGCATGATACCATGACTCCAGCCGCCCTTGGGAATCAAAAACTGGAGTGACGCCAGAAATGGCTTCCTATTTGAGTGGGTATTGTGAGTAACAAGACCTTAGTCAAATTTAGGTGTAACATGAGCCAGTTCCACATTTCTGATGAGGCCAGCATAATGTTTGTTAACAGGGCATCATCTGCACAGTAAAAGAAATATTTGGTTATCTTAAGAAACATGTGAGGTAACTGAATGAGTGGTTCTGCTATTATTACCCCTCATTCTCCCTGTAATCAAAGGTATTCACCACTTAGAGGAGGGGACTCAGATCTGTTTCATATCATGTCAGCTCGTATTGTTGCGGTTTCAAAGCAAATGATGACTTGTACATAGCATAAGCAGTACAGTGAGCAGCAGCTGTGTCTGTAAGCAGATCTTCATTGCAAGGTGTGTGTGCAACAATAGAAAAGGTCAGCTTCACCACTGTGCGTCGGGTGTCCCCCTTTCCTGTCCTCCCCCCCAACCTCAGTCCACTTAAGTCTGCTGGGAGTCTTGCTGAGGTTATTGTCCGTGCCTTCTCTTCTTAGAACAGTCCTTCACCCAGTGACCTTTCTCCTTTCTCTCTGCCATAGAGAAACATATCTTTGTCCACTGGGGGACCTCTGGATTTCGTGATACTTCCCCCCACCCGTCCACAGTCTCTTGCTCTTCTCCTGATGGCATCCTCGGTCCCAGACTGGCTCTGTACTGCTTGATAAATGGTTAGGGCAGCTCAGTGCAGATCTTGACCTTGTTTCCTGGCCCTTTGTTCCCATTTTTTTGTTGCAGAAGTTTCTCTTGGTGGGCGGCATGGTGTCTGACTTCCTCGCAATTCACACACACAAAGTCTTTGTTGCTGCTGCCAAACCGAGACTCAGACCTTCAGAAAGCTGTTGGACCGATGAGCTTCCCACAACTTGCTTGATGTCTCAATGCAGCTGGTTCTTCTCACCACCTCCCTTCATGTCATACCAGTCTGTGGGGCTTGTGGTTGTGCTGTTTGTGTTGCTGGTGTCTGGGGTAACTTCTTGTAGGCTTCCCTGGGAGTGGTCATCTGGGTTATCCGGTGATGGTGGTTCGACAGGTCTCAGGGGGTAGGAGTCCAGGTCAGGGTCCACCTTCACACAAGTGGGAACTGCAAAATAAAAAGACATAGATCTACTCTGAGAAAGTTTGTCTGTTCAATTAGTCATTTCCTCTACTGCATTATTGCCTGGCATTAATTTTTATTGTTCTCTGTCTTTTTTTTCCTCTGTTTTTTCTTTTTTTTCTAGCAGTTTATCTTGTTTTAATTATCACATGGAAAATTAACCCCTTTGGAAAACCTGGACACATCACTCATTCCACCTCTGAATAGTTCAGCTCTTTTTTCTCTGTTCTCTTTGTCTTTCAAACTGTTTCAATTAAGACTATGAAAATGAACCCATTATAAAAAAACCCTAATTTTCAGAACATTCAGCAACATGTTGCACAGATCATTTCCCCAAATTTTTTTTTCATATTTGGACCCCTCAGTGTGTCAGTCCCATCACTCCCAGTTCGATACCTCACTTTCTCTAACAGGAGTACTCCATTACAGGCACACGTGTCCGTGTGTCTCTTTGTTTGTTTGCCCAGAGCAAACAGCCTTACGTGACTTCTTGTCGCTGTGACCGCTTCGTCACTGCAGTCCCAGACCGCTGCACTTTCTCTGACCACTGCAGTTTCTCTGACTGCTTAAAGTGAATCCAATTTACTTTTTCTCGTAGTCTCTACCTCTATCTCTGCAATCCCACATTGCCCCATAAGCAAAACAAATTTTACTTACGTGAGGCTACGTGGTGAGCGTCCGATGTCTTGAATTGGAATTGAGCTGATCGTCAGGCAAAACACCAATATTTATAGGTAAAATACTACTGGTCTGCTGCCAAATTTGCCAATTTTGTTTTGTGTGATTCATGCGCTGGAGGTCCGGTTGCAGAGTTTCCAGTTCCCCCTTCTCAGTCAGATGACAATAGGGACAAACCACTAATTTTCGGGTTGGGATGATCAGTCACCGGTCACTCAAACTTGCAGACAATCCAGTCAACGGATATCACTTCTGACACCAGATTGTTGTGAATTTTTGAGACCAAACAGTTTATGATTTAAAAAGATTAATGGGTATCTTTGTGCAAAGAGGCTGTGCACAGAAACAGAAAAGCTTTCTGATGCTGCAGAGCCCTGAATGCAAGTACAGCAGGTTATTTATAATAGTAACAGTTGCCCCCCTTCCCCCGTCCCTGTTTCCACGCATTGTTCTTTCCCATAGTTATTTACACACATTCATCATTTACATTTAGCTCAAAAACAGGAACTATCGCTTGGTGGTAGATCAACCTACCCACTGAAACAGACGTGTTTACTGATTCTCATACTCTTTGCCCCATACTCAAGGCATCCTTGCTACTCTTATTATATTGAGAGGAAACATATTGTTAGGCAAGACAGCCACAGCAGTAATTATTACATCTTCAGCATTCAACAGGTCCATTTGTAATAAGAAAAATCAAATCAGCAAATTATCAATTTTCATCCCACTAAGACTGAAACTAAATTTAATTCTCAGAATTTATGCTGGAACAGTGCAACCTCGAAGACAAATGCAATAAATGAAGCAGATGTCACATCAACAAATTTAACAGATTAACAGAAACATTCATCCTGTTCTTAAGTGAAAGAAAATATGGAAAACAGCCCTGCAGGTGTTTCAGGCGTGGAAAGAAAGTAAAGACCCCAGAGCTTTAAACTAATTACAAACAGCCACATTCACATTCATTTCATCCAATTAAACTGATTTTGACCCATCCTAAAAGTGTTTATTTTACTTTTCAAATTCTGAAAAAGCAGAGAAGAGCAGAGTGAGCAGTAGGCAACCACAGCACTGAACATGGGTGCTGACCATAATGTAACACCTCACTTACTGTATGTCTACATACAGTTTCTTTAACAGATCACCTTGTGCACAGTCTTGAGCCTGTACCATGCATGTTATTAACCACAGTGCCTCCTGCTGCAGAGCTCACCTTCTTGGGCTCCTTGGGGGTGAATAGGAGGCTCCCCACAGCTGGTAGCTGACCTCCTCTCTCCCTAAATAGCAAGGCACCTGCTGGTTCGGAGAGTGAGAACGTCGGATGATGGAGGAGACCGCCGGATTAGTGGGCATGAGCGCCAGGGACTGCAGGTTGGCATCAGAGGCAAAGACCGCAGCATCAGAGGTGTCCGTGTAGAACCCCAAAGCTGCGGGTTGGTACGTTGGGCTGGTGGGCACCGGCGGGTCGCTGTACCCATATCCGGTGTCCACATAGGCTGTCCGATCTTGTTCCACGAACATGTTTGCTCGGGCCCTCTCAGGCAGGTGCTTGGCTGGAGGACCTCCAGCTGCATGGAGGTTCCCAGCCTCCACCTTGTGTGGCAGCAGCAGCAGTGCCCGGGCTACCTTGCTTTTCCCTAGCGCTGGCCTGGCCATGGCAAGGGGGGAATGAACAAGAGGCATGAGTTTTTCTGGCTCCTCCTGGTTAGCAGCTGGTGACTCAGCTAAAAAACAGCCCCTCCTTCCTTCTGCTTTTCAGAAACTGTGAAAAATGGTCAGGTGTTTGGGGGGGGCGGTGTTCCCCTCTCTCCTGCCTACTGTCCTCACAACCGCACACTGCTCCTTCACTAAGGAGGAAGACTCAAATTCAGGTTTTGCATGGCCTAACCTTTTCTGGCCTTAGGAATGTGTTTGCCTGGGACGACTTACACTTAGGCACATCTAGAAATGTGCGCATGTTACAGAAAAGCCGTCCACATAGAAACCACACACAGAGAAAATCAGCACATCAGGCACAACATACTCAGATGCTTTCCTGACATATAGACTTAACAAACATGTCTGTCAAGATGAGAACTGTAATTCCATTTTGGCATCGTCATGCATTTCTCCAATAATGTTAGTGGCTTAGAAACAATGTCCTGCTGTCACAGATTCTCATTATTAAGGTGACTCAATTTACAAGAAATGTAATGACTGTATGTTCTGACTTTTTTAAATCCAAGGAAATTCAGGTGTTGTTCTGACCTAATGCAGTTGCTCTGTAAGTAATGGATGTGGATATTTGAAGATAAAAAGCATGAAATTAAGTGCAGTGCTGATGGCAAACTCACCTGAGTGTTTGTAACTCTTTAATGAGTTTACACAGACATGGACTGTAGCTCAGTGTGGAGGTCTGTTCAGTTTTGAAATGGTGATGGTCACTTTATAGGCACCTGTTTAACAGGAGGAGGTGTTAGAGTACAGGTGTACCTGAAAACAACTGCAGAAATCAATATGGTATCACAGATCAGGTCATAGTAACATTGCAGATAAGTCTAGGTCAACATTTATTCTTGTTGCCAATTTACATGTCCCCTGCAAAATGTTCTTCTTTTGTGTATGTGATGTGGTTAATAGACAAAGCAATTTTCAGTGTTGTTTTACCTTTCACAAAGCTTAATACAAAGTAAAATAAAAAATAAATGTACTGTAACTAGATTAAACTTTATTATTACCTTTTTATGAAAATCACATTTGTTTTTGTGTCTATCAGTAGCAAGGAGGGAATTATTTATATTTAAATTATTTATATTTAAATATTTAATGTTAATGAAAATTTATAGCGCAGTTTTTCCAATGATTGGTCCCTGTACATGGTTCATTATATAGAGTAGTTAGTTAGTTAGTTAGTTAGTCAGTTTGAGAAAATAAAATACATACATCAACAGCAACAAAAGAGTATTTACATAAGCAACAGGTAGGGCTATAGCTTGCTGTCCATCCAGCACACACACACACACACACACACACACACACACACACACACACACACACACACACACACACACACACACA
>JABJVR010000021.1:8126227-8146914 GCA_025773905.1 Chitala chitala
CCCTCTCCTGGTCCTAACCCTAACCCTAGCTCCAGCCCCTCTCCTGGTCCTAACCCTAACCCTATCTCTAGCCCCTCTCCTGGTCCTAACCCTAACCCTACCTCCAGCCCCTCTCCTGGTCCTAACCCTAACCCTATCTCCAGCCCCTCTCCTGGTCCTAACTCTAACCCTACCTCTAGCCCCTCTCCTGATCCTAACCCTAACCCTACCTCCAGCTCCTCTACTGGTCCTAACCCTAATCTAGGCTCGTAAAATCGCTAGCCCGATGTCCCGGGACTATTGTGTCATCCAGTCGGGCTACCAAAATGTATTTTTGCCCTGCATGTGGGGTATTGAAATCGCGTTTGAATGCGCGCTCGGTTTTTCAGTTTCAATTCGCGATCACGCGAACTGTGTATAGCGAGCGGCAGTGCTGATTTGTCAGACACTTGGAGCATAAAACCCCAACAAGAACAAACAGCAGAGATGTGGAGACCGATGCACGGGAAGAGAAAGCTGATGAAGGATATGCTGTGCTCTCAACATCGTGTCATTTTCTTATCTGTGACTTAAGTTGATATTTCAGATTCAGAATCTGACACAGACCGAATTATGTTCTATATTGTTCTTACAAGTTCATAGAATTTTCAATTGAGTTAGAACCGAATATTTGTGTTGATGATTGTAATTAGATTATTTTATATGATTGTGTTTTTAAAATGTTTTGATTGATGTTTTGTCTCCTTTACAGTATTCTGTACTTAAAATAATGTCTTTTTGTAAATTCTGGCTACCTAAATTCATTTTGGGCTACCAAAATCTGAAGAGTGCCTGCCCTAAGGGCTACCAGGGATTTTTACAATTTGCAAGCCCTGTAAGGGGTACCAGGCCCATCACGGCTCTGCACTGTCCCATTTTTAACGTATTGTCAGGCTTTGGGTATTAGCTTTTAAGGCAGACAGTATTTTGTCCATTGCTTTATCTCCACCTTGTGGTGAAATTTATCATTTTCATATGTCAAGGGTGGCCAACCACAGTCCTGGAAGGCCTCAGTCGGTGCAGGTTTTTGCTTCAGCCAGTTTCTACTTTTAATTGAATGTCAGTGTCAATTAACATTGACTTCTTTGTATAATTACTATGTCAATCCAATAATTGTCAATAAGCTTTATTAATTTTAAATAAGAATTTTAAAAGCATGACAAAGACTTACTGATGTTGCTCAATTTTTTTATTTTATAAATATTTTAATCCATTTCTTGTTAATAATTGCTTAAGTCACGGCTTCAGCATTCCTTGTTATTGGCATCTGTTTCTGCTATTTACTATTACAATTCAAATATAGTTAATAACAGGTTTGAATAAACACTTTGCTAAATTATCCATAGATTCTCTGCTATAATTCTGTAGTTAGGTCTTAATAATGTGCAATTTATAATTATGTTACTGATCATAAAACACAAGAGTCACTTTTAAAATTCGTCTATGTAACTGTTAATAATTTAAAACGTCTACACTCAGAACAATTATCTTCGAGAAGAGGATAAACCATGATGTAATTGATATTTAATTACGATAGTGGTCAAAATAAATTCACTGAATTGGTTGAAATAAAATCCTGCACCCACAGAGGCTCTCCAGGACTGTGGTTGGCCACTCCTGACAGTGGTAATGAATAAGTTGTAGATCTTAAACCAAAAAGTATCGTTGAAATCCTACTCTACAAATATCTCCTGGCAACATCACAAGTAAAATACTGTGCATGTTTGAAATCAAATGTGTTAGTTCTTTCAACATGGAACATAGTTATTTTAATATGTAATACTCCACTTTCAAAAAAAAAGTTTAAATTTTGTATGGTTTGGGAAAACAATTGTACAAGCCCCTTGTTTTTGTTTGGTGAAAAAAAGTACATATTCTTAAATTCATTATTGGCAAAACCTCACTTTAATAGTAAAAGGATTAATCAGTAAAAAGATGCATTTCAGGTTTCTCAACATGACACCATAAAAACAGTAATAACAACTGACAACACGCAATGTAAACTGCAATGCCAGTATGCTGAAATAATAAATGCTACAATAATGGCAAAATTGCTACAAATCCTCAAATGGTTAAATAAAATGTACTCAGATGGTGAAAAATGTTAAGCACTCTATGGCACACAAAATGTGAACATCACACAATTATATTAAATTAGAAGAGGGGAAAAAAAAGCTGTTGGGCATCCACTAAAGATGTGTGTTGAAGTAGTGATTCAGAGCTAGAGTTAAACATAGAATGCTTTTCTTCAAAAAAGTTTGGCAAATACAGGGTACACAAATGACATACAATTATGACCCTGAAAAATTATACTGAAGTCTCAAACATAAGTTATCCTCAGCAAACATATAAAAAAAAGCTTTTCATCCTAAGATGTAAAAAATTAATTTTAAGAAACACTAAATCAGTGCAGGAAAACAAAAACGTATGTATGCTGTACTGGGTTCATCTTTATGCAACAAAAACACTTATTCATGAGAACCTTTATAAACTCCAAAATAGCATATACTTCAATAAATTAGAAACAGTTTGTCTTCTAAATTAATTGTAGGATGTGACGCGATAAGACCAGCAGATCAAAAAAAATGGTTTTGATTAAAACTGTGGTCACATTTCTACCAAACCAAAAACAGACATTGCACAAGCAAACCTAAACTAAATTCCTGCATCTTATTTCACATCACTTCTTATAACTGTGGTTGCCATAGGTAGGTTATAACGCAGGTAAAGTACTCAACACCCGTAAACACTCCCCTGAAAAATCCAAGTGAGTAAATTTTAGATACAGGAAACAACAAGGAACAGTATCGAAGAACAAAGAAAAAGGATAAAGTAAAATATTAAATGGACTGCTTGCTGTGATTAGTTCCAATTCATCTTTACAACCACAAGAAACTGATGACCACAAGCAGTCTTAAAAATCCAAAACAAGAAAAAAAGTCAACTTCATTCAGCTGCAATGAAACAACTTCAAGTTACCCATGCAATTTAACGTTAAAAAAAACCCGTATTAAAATCAGCCAGCAAGTCTTTTCCAGAAGATCTGTCAGGCTGCGGAAGGTGTATCACTGCTGCCCCACAATATACAAGCATTTATGACAAATTTACATTTTCCAACAATAAAAAATAATTTAAAAAATCTCCCAGCTTCTCACCACTGGCCTTGGCCAGAACGTGTACACACTGAACAGAAAGTGTTAAGCTCTTAAATATCTTCAATTTGAGTGCATCAACATATCACATATCTCACTTGCACCTCTAAACTACACAAAACACAATCATATTATAAAAGGTAACACTGTCTGTACAAGGGAAATGTAAATTTTCTTATCCCCGCTATAGCTACAACACAGGCCTGAGGATGGAGCGTACAGAGCGCCCGCCTCTTGTCAGATCCCGAGTAGAATACATGCATGGAAGAGGAATGGCCTCCTCCCGCCGCTCCACCATGTTGAACTCGCACTCCTTCAGATGGTCAGCCATGCTGGCATTGTCTGCGAACTTCCATTTGTCCACTGTGCTGAAAGCCGTGCTGAATCGCCATACCTGGGGGAGGGGTGTTACGAAAACCCAAACATGTTGTCAATGCTTTCCAAACAATAAGAGCTGGGGTGGAAGTAAATTCTATTTATTTTAATTATTATAATTTTTTTTTTTTAACTGTGTGTGTGTGTGTGTGTGTGTGTGTGTGTGTGTGTGTGTGTGTGTGTGTGTGTGTAATTCAGTAAGGAAACCAACAGTATACTCAGTAAGTTTCAGAACTTATAATTAACAATGGGAACACATATACCTCAAAAGGGTTACTTTCTGAACTCGTATACTGTAAAATTGCATACAAAAAGCTTTCTACTATAAAAGTGCATGTACTTATATCTATGAATATTCACAAACCTTGTCTTTTATCTGCCACGAAGAAGATCCATTGGGGTTGAGTGTCTTTTCCCACAGCAGTACAACCAGCCCACGCATCTGAAGAATGCTGGCACACACATCCCTCATCAATCGGGACACTCTGGACAGCTGGCACAGGCTGAAGCCATCCAAGAAGGTTGCAATGTGGTGTAGAAGCTCAAAGGGAAGACTGCTGAGATGGTCTACACCTGACCCAAAAGGAAAATACTTGCCAGTGGGAGGCTTCTTGACTGCCACTGTGGGAATACAGGGCTGGACACCAAAGGACCGGAGGTGGCGGTCGTGGACAATTCTGTAACCCTGGACAGAGGGGCAGAACCTTCTCTGCGAGTAGGTGCAGCCGTAATGGGCCAGGGGACATCGGTGCTCCATCCAGCCATTGAGACCGGCATGAATGTCAGCGTGAACATTTTGAAAATGGAAGGGAAACTCATCCCTACGAAACAGCTGCCCACACACAAAGGTGAACATTGAGCGCTGCCTGGTCTGATACCGAGCTACGCACTCAAGGACAAGGTCCAGTCTGAGGGTATGGAAGGGGCTTGGGTTCGACAGCTGTGGATTGGCATGGTCACAGGCAGAGGCTGAAGCTATGTCGCCCACCATGGTATTCGTAGCTAACACAGCTGAGGGAAAGGAAAATGTCTGTGTACCAAAATCAATGTGGTAGCCATCGACAAAGCGACTGTCCGATATCCCTCGACCTCCAGGCGAATCTCCGAGGCAAAACAGCAAGGCGGCAGTAATGACATCGATCCCGTGAAGACCCATAGGGTCATCTTCCACTTCTAGGTCAGAGGTGTCCACCGATTTGTCTTCCATCTTCACCCGAACTGGGCAGCTGTTGGCATAGAACACTCTGGGCCCATTGAGCACACACATACTCATGCCCCTCAGCATGTGCAGGTCCTGCAGCCTACACTCCAGCCACTGGTCTCCAAAGACAATGGGCAAGTGCTGCAGTACATCGTCAGGTATGAGATCGGGAAACGCAATCGGAAGTGGCAATGCAAGTGGCAGCGACAATGCTTGTGCCTGTGAACCAGAAGGCTCCTGTGATTCTAAAGGTCTGGAATGGTAATGCTCCTCCAGCCCACTTCTGTACTGACTGACTGCTAAAGACTGATTCAGTCCAGCTGTATCATTCTGCCCAGCTTCAAGCTGACCACCCTGTGCAAAGTGAAACCTGTTTCTGTGGATCCTCCTCTCAAAGTTAATCATAGCTTCTTCCTCTAGGCCGTCATCTAAAATGTCACACACTCCATTTTCTGTTTTTTCATTCTGACCACTCACCACACTTGGTATAGCCTCCTGAAACATTCCTCCTACTGCTCCAAGCTCACAATCAGAATCCTTGTCACTTTCCATTAAAACTACTTTCTCCAAGTCCAAGTCTTCTTTTTCATGTCTGTAACTAAAAGCCCCATTTCGTCCTGAACTTTCTGCTGACATGCTTCCATTAATCAAATCCATTTCCTTAGTTGCATTGCTAAGGATGTCTAAGGCTGCTGCTAAGCTTCTGCTGGTCTCCACCGTAGCTTGGTATAGTTCACTGTAAGACTGCTCATCCATTCCCATGATTCCATTTGTAATGCTGCCTTCCGGCATACTAGGCGACACAGCAATTTTTTCGCTCAGACCCATCCCTTTGTCGGCAGTCGTGGATGTCATGCTGGCCACTTTGAGTGACTCCAGCAGCATGCGTTGATCTTGTAAGGCCAAGGCCATGTCAAGCTGCTCTACCACGTCCACTTCCTTGCTCAAGTTTTCATATGACTTGCGATCAGCATAGCTCACGGGCCACCGGTTCCACTCCATGGTGCAGCACACCACGCTTGCCGGGCACACCTTGAGGTGTCTTGCCATCTTGTTCCGGGGGACCGTGAACGGACACCCAAAGGCATTGTTGAGGCAGGGCACTCTTTCGAGCAGGCACAGCAAACGATGCTCGTCCGCTTTACACGAATGAAAAAATGCTCCGCAGACCAGCGGACAGCCAATGAGGTCACAGGAAACACCGGCTTTGGCCCTGACCATACACCTCCGGTTCACACAGCTCAGGCAGTGTGTATGCTGTTGCTCCATTCTCGCCACAATTAATTATAAATGAAAACTGAGAAGGGGAAAAAAAAGTTTGACATTCCAATCAGGAGCAAACAAAAGCAGATTTGTTTTTCCTCAGTAACTATTAATTCACCAATATAAGATTACAAATTAAAAATAAAATACTGTACACACACTGTCTAGTAAACATAATACCTTCTAAGTGAAAACAAAATATGCCTGTGGCAATGTCCAGTTCTTAAATACGTTGTCTTTTTTTAGATGAAGGATATTTTGCAACTTGGAGCTTGTGAACACTGCATGAAGATTAAGTGTCTTCATAGCACATCCTATCAAATAACACAGAATAACACAGGCTTGCTGCCTGTTTTCTAATGCTTATTTACAATGTATCCAAGGAGCAATATTTTGCAATGCTGGTTTTGCAAGATCTTGTGACTTGTTATTTTGAGGAACACGATAGCATGAATGAATTTCTGCCTGTACAGCATGAGACAGCTAAAATGATCAGTTTAAGTACACGGATGTCTTGAGTTTTCATCCAAATAAACGTGTTTTTATAAACTAGGTTCAGACAGTATGGTCATTCACAAAGATGCTGCATATTAATACAATTTTACATATGTACATAATCTGGGACTGTTTTATTATAAGGTTGGTGAAAGTACTGGTGTTTGAGGTTATCTGTAGCCTGTGGCTCATTATGTCATAAAACGCAACCAAAGCAGAGAGCGTCCTGTTACAAAAAATGCTAAGAATATGCAACAGCAGAGCCTGTTCAGGTGGGACGATTTTCTCCCGCATTTGACTGACAAACTTCTTATACATAAACATAGCAAAGCAGCATAAGGATCCATTTCAGACAAATATTTTGAAATACTTTTCACAAATGTACATGTATCCTGTACAGTGTTGTGGGTGTCCTCAAGCCTGTTCTAGTTAGCATAGGGCATCAGGTCATGTGTGCCCTGGACACGGCACCAACCCATTGCAAGGCACATGCACACACACACACAGGACAATTCAGATTCCACACGCATGCAATATTTCCTGTTATACAACATAAACGGAGTATCTATAAAGAATATAGGCATAACGAAACAAACTTTAAAATCATGACATGGCATGACCAAACAGTAGATGTCAAGGGAGTTTTCCTATATTTTACTACCTTATTGCAAAGGCATAAAAGAAAAGAAAAAACAAGCATAATACTAAACGTCATGTGTACTTTTAGTATATACATGTCTTTTCAGGAGATTATTTATATATATTCTGTATATATATCCTATTGTGACTGTGTGTGTGCGTGCGCGTGTGTGGGGTGGTTCAGATTGTGTATGTGGCTAGAAAAGTAACTAGGGTGGCACGTGGTACTGGGATCTTTAAAATCAGCTCTGTGGTCATGACCGGAGTCTCCGAAATGAGACCGTTTCAGCCTCGGTCTTCTACACCAGAGCAGTGTTGGGATCTAAATGACAGTGACAGATAGCAGGGGAAACCCGCAACTGATGCAACGTCGACAGATTATATAAACACAACCCCACACGATTGTCTTTAGCACTGTAATTCGAAATAAACGGGTACAAAATGTTTTCAACTGCTGTAATGTTAAAGACCAACAAATGCATAAAATAAAAAAGGCGAAATAAACTAGAAACAATAGCTAGAAAAGTACTACAGCTGGGGAACGTAGTTGTCTGGATACGGCACCGTTTCTTAAAACTATACATATCCTAATTTAAAGAATACCGGTATTGGGATTCTTAAGTATGGATAGGCAAATAGTGTTTTAACACAAACTATATGACGCATTTAGCAATTTACGAAGTTATTTGGCATGGGATCGTAGGGCTGACAACTCCAAGCCGGTCTCATCTGCCCCCCTACAAACGTCGGCCTCCTTCTATCTACATTCTCCTTTCTAGGAGATCGCGCCTTGTTTGAAAATCAGCAAGAAGCATTAACTCAACTGTACGCGTCATAAACTTCAGATGTTACTAAAAACAACATCAAGCAGAGATCACGCTGACCATTTTAGTTTGAACCCCGTTCTGGCTCTACATACTGTCAGTAACCCTTTCCACCTAATGAGCCGACAGACTTCAAACAAACTTTGCACAAAATTGCCAGTAACAACAAAAGAACTTACGTCACTTACCGCGTCGATAGGAATGACTGTACCACAAGTGTAGATAACGCCACTGTTATTCAACTTTATTTTCCGGTTAAATGTGTGTACAGCGTTTGCTTTATCGCGCTGCTCGCCTCACAGTTACCCCCTGAACCCCCTCTATACTTAGGCAGCGCCAGTCGCTCCCTATCTGGGACGCCAGTGCCTGCCGTCATCACGTACAGGGTTACCAGACTGGGATCCTGATTATAAACAAGCACCGCGGTCTTTCCACATTTAAGACAAAAATATTCACTCAGCTATATATAGGGAATTAATTATTATTAAAACAGTTAACAAAACGAATTATTTGTATGATCATTTTTATTATTATTAATAATAGCCGTGATAATAATAACAACATGCCGTTTCAGATATCATACGGTTCCCATACAAATACTTTCAATTCCATGTATGCGTGCATTTATAAACAAACTGGAAATGATTTAAGCATTTGTGCGTGTACAGATCCACGTAAAATCAGGACCAGGCGTTGAAAAAGCAGCTCTGTCAGGCAACCCAACCATGAAGTTATCTGATTTCGCACTTAGGTGCCTTAGGAAGGACGCGTTTGGACTTAAACAGGCTGTGGATGATAAATAGAAACATAAATGTAACAAACATAGAACGTTTTCAGTCATCGTTTGTAAATACAGTAGATATATTCCTGTCATGAGTGTATATGTTATTAAAATGCTGGCTGGATGTTTGCATCGTTTGATCTTATTGTAAAAGCGCGTGTGCAGTACTTTTAGGTATAGGGTACAGAACCTCTGATAAACATTTAAATGTAATGTTAAATTAATTTAATTTTGATATTTAAGAAAATAACCAAAAATACACCATCACTCTCAACGTCAATGACCAAATTTTATCTCGGTTTTATTTTTTTATAAAAATAATTTAAAAAAAACCATTGAACGAAATTCATACATGCATGAATAGAGAAAGTAGCATTTTGATCTTTAGATTCCTAAATACTACCCCATATACGCTACTGGCATTAATTAAAACTAATTACTATCATCCTAAAACTGCGCTCAAATACTCTGAATACGTTTTACGATATGACAGTTCCATTTGGTGTAAAAGGGACAGTGTGCTTATTTCATATCTAGGGCACAAGTACAAGTTTATAAGATCATGATGCCACTTCTGAGAGGCGGTGAATGTTAGATAAGGTCAGCTGGGCTTCTTGTGCAGGGTAGGACCATCTCGTACGACGCCACAGCCTGCCGAAGACCCCCGTTATGAGCAAAAGGATCAACAGCAGGGCTCCCAGGACAAAGGTCTCGACAGGGGGTAGGCTTCCAACACCTGTCAAACACAGCGGAATTTCGGGTCCATTCTATATTATTGCATGGGGATATGAGATGAAAACAGAACCGTATACAGGAACACTTTTGAGGAAAAAAAAGAAAGGAAAACTTACCCCAATCTGATTTGTCACTGTTGTCCATCAGCCTTCTGATTGGTCCATAAGACACAGTGTGAGACAGTGCAAGGTCTCTTCGCGTTCGAACCAGTCCATTATCTCCAGAACAGTTCTGTTCAGTTTCATTCACACAAATAGTGGTGTTAGACACACCTCTCATCTCAAACTTTCCTAAGCATTCATGTGTTTTAGATGAATCAATTTATCTCAACAGAGCTGTGCACTGAACTGTAGGATTAGATTAAATTTGCCTAATTTTCAGATGTCTTTGAACTGAAATACTTTTGTCAAGCTAAATGATCTTTTTCATATTTTTGAATTAATCAATGGCTGCTTAGGACTTGAAAGGTAAATCCAAAGTTTTAAAAATAATTTAAATAGTAACATACATATTTATGCTCTCCCCATATGACCACTTGTGAGATAAGCAGAAAAGAATGAATTACAGTGGAAAGTGCATATAGACTCTTCACGCTTTAAGATGGGGAATGGTAAAGGGGGAGCTGGCACACGGCTGAGAGGTGTCAGAGCTGAGAAGTGTGAGAACAGTCACACAGTCACGCTCACAAGCTGGCACACGGCTGAGGGGTGTGAAGGGCTGGGATGTGTGAGAGCGGTCACACTCACGGGCTGACACACGGCCGCCATGCTGTGACAGATCTGGACGTTGCAGTGCAGGAAGACATCTTTGTACGAGTTGCCGACAAACTTAAACATCTGGATGTGGAAGAGAGCCTCAGGACCATGGCCGTTTCTCAGCACCGCCAACGTCTGATCGCTCGTTGCCACGGGACAGCTGGCAGAGGGAGCAGAGTGGGAGATGCACACATTCCGTGGCCCCTCAGGTTACTTAGCACCAGCTATCAGCTGTTTTCCTCCTGTTTTTTATTGTGGAGTTTTTCCCCATAAGGGGTCCTCAGCCACCACTGTGGCTTTGGAGCCAAGACCATAGCAACTGTTCTGCACTTTTGGAAATTGCCTGAGTTTTACTATCCTTGGGTGTTACATTTTCAATGAAAGACAAACTATTTTAAGGGGCGCTCCCACTGCTGTGCCAGCCCAGGGCCTCTTTACAAGCACTTCGAAACCGTATGAGCCCTCCGTGACTTTGCAGAACAAAGCAATCACTGACAATGAAGCACATTCAACACCCATACACGTGTTTTTGTTGCTATGGAAATATCATTTGCATGACTAACTAAGTACTAATTATAAACATGCAAGTTGCTAATCACAAATTGACACACTGTAAATTATCTCAGTGAATTATTATAATTATATACAATAACTATCATTACATAAGTACACCATATAAGCAGCTAAACAGAAACCATGTGATTAAAATTGGACTTGGCTGGTTTCATTCTGATACAGCCAATGCTGACAATCATAAAATACTAGTAACTGGACCTATTTTATAAAACCATTTTGACTGAAAGACAGTTTAATAAGCTTTGCCTGGAGTCAGTGTAAACAGAAATCTTACTGCTTTACGCTGTTACACTGTTGCCAACAGAATTAAATACTTGTGGGTTTCCATGGCCCGGCACAGCTGTCAAAGTGCAACATGTACTGCTCCAGACTTGGTGTCAGGTGACAGCACACAAATTTGCCGTGCTATTGATCTTCTGAGCAGTTCTTTCTTGTTGCTTTTTTTCCACTCAGTGTCCTTAGGCAAACGATATAGCAATAATAAGATTGTGCAATCCAGTACATTTAGCCAGACATGTGACAGACCTGTCCTTGATGAAAATATACTCAACATCACTGGATGGGTCATTGGTTGGGGTAGCCCAGCATTTCTCTAACCTCAGCGTGAGATGAGCAGGCATCTACAGGCACAAAGGGAGCATGTGGCGATTGTGATACATTATGATACAACTTCAGTTTGCATACAGTTACATAAATCAGTTCAGTAACTACAGACGCATTTATATAGCAGAGTACTGATCACTATCTGAAGGCAGTGCACCAGTGATGGGATACCGAGCTACGTTTTACACTGTGTTTCCTAGTGGTGTGAAAAGATATCTGATGAGGAAACGGGGGCATGCAAACACAGGGCTGACTGTGAAATGACACACTCAATCTGAGCAAGTCTGGACAGGCGCAGACATGGTGACAGGTGCTGGAACACGACGTCACGGATGTGTGTCATCACACTGTGTGCGCTGCCTTGCTGGCCGAGGGGCGCCCTTTAGAAGGGAAGTATCCCAGCTGCTGTCCTGGAGATCGAGCCAATGGCGAACGATGGCACTAACAATTCTGAACACAAGCTCCAACCCACCATGAAGACCTTCACATAGATGGTGTCCTCCAGGGTCAGGAATGGGACAGTGGTCCACTTGTCCTCAAAGTCCCTGTCCTTGTACAGACCAAGTGCAACAGAGAAGTTGCCGTCCTCAGTGTTCAGAGTGATCGTCCTACATGGCAGACATATCTTAGTAGGAAATACAGACACGAGACCATGTGATAACAATAGTCTTGAGGGCCTCTATTTCAGTAGGTCTCTTTGATTGTAACTGTTCTACCAACATTAATCCTGAAGCCATTATATAATGACAGAGTTGTGTGATGAAAATTCATGCTCACCTGATGTCCACTTTGATCATATTTTCAGTGTCACGCTGCCTGACAATGTAATTTATGGGGTACCGGCACCCGAACGTAATGTTGACGTAGCTTCTGGTAATAATATCAGAGTAATTGTTGCGTATTGTGTTAAGGAACATAATGTGGGTGTCATCCGATGCCTAAAAATTACACAAAATGGCAAAGTGTAACGTTAGCTGCACTAAAATACGCCAATATGATCATGTATAAATATACATAAACACAGTTAACTGACATTTAGTAACAAAGATAACAAGGCCCCACAGAGAAAAGGTTCTCTCAACTCACCAGTTGTCGAGAGCTTTACTAGTGAAAATGCCAACAACCCAACCCCAAAAGTAAAAAAGGTTCAAACTGTGATCCTGTTCTACATAAATTAGAAAATAAATCTGAAAGAAACTAACCCTTGAAGAAAATCCTAATATGAGGCTTGACATAAAACGTGCACTTAAAAGAGACTCGATGGATGCTGAGCAGTATGGTTTCCCAGAACTTGTGACCTTGTCATTGACTTCCATTTTCAGTTGCTAAAATGCTGCCAGAGCTCTGCTGCCTTCTGAGCTAAATAATGATTATGTGAATTACTGGCACACAGGAAAATAAATCTGCAGGGCATTGTGATAAAGTGATTTCCCCCCCTCTCACTACAACTCAAGTTTAGACTATTAAAACAGAAGAAAAGAGAAGCATACTGGGCCATAATGAAATTTAAACTATTTATGATGGATCTTTTCAATATATTCCTTTATTGCTGAAAAATCCCCAAACCGGTGTTTTCTAAATTATATCATGACTCAGAGACAAAAACAAGCAGAATATCAGTGATATCATCTTAAGCTTTAATGCCATACAGTACTGCTATACTATTAACTTTCCCATCCTCTTAATTAGTACTGTATTGCATGATAAGGATTGTTATTTCAGTGAAACAAGTCCAATTTCTTAATTGATCTTAACTGACAGAAGATTTCTTAATACCGTTTTTAACTCAAATAAAGCTATTTACTGTCATGTTTGGAGCATTTGAAAATCCCTTTAAAACTGCCTGAGGGACAGGGTTTTCTTCTACACAAAGCAGCTTTAACCTTTTCTGATGAATTTACAAGAAGTGTCCAGTGAATTCGGAGGGAATGACAGGCTTCGAGTGTGGATTTACACCCTGGAGAAGAGGGCACACCGCCTTTCTCCGTGCTGCGGGCACCAAAACGAGTTTGCGTTGGAAGGAAAAATAAAAGGGAACTACAAAGTGAGACACCCAAGTATGGTTACCCTATTGAGCTCCCCTGAGAACACAGCTATAATTTCCATATAAATCCAGCTAATTTAGTGCTGTGGGCCATTTGTCCCCCCCCTTTAGTGCTTTGAAAAGTGGTACTTGGAAGAATAAATGTAGCAGAGACCTGGACACTCCCCATTGTCCTCAGTGAAAAATACGCTCTTTCCCATCAGGCTACAAAACATGGCTCCTTCACGAATAACCAGCCTCTGGGGTCACGTTACAGCATTTGCATTTCATGAAGCGGAGAGACTACTTAAATTATGCACATGTTTAGCATTAAAGCGCAGCCTTCAAAATTTATTCCTGTTGTGGCATAAATAGTTTTCACACTTGTATTTTAATAGTTTATTTATTTATTTATTGTTCTTTAAAACAAATGGGTGTAAATATTTTCTAGATATTATGTTTCTACTTTGATGAAGAATGGCGTTTTTTCATAATGCAAGCAAAAACAAAAATTGTATATATACATTTATATGCACACACACACTCAATGTACTCAATATACATTTCTGGAAGATACAAAACTATCATGCCTTTAATTGATTTAACCATGAGAAAAGGTGAATTTGTGCATAATGTTACCGTGATAGTGCCACAGTCTGAGAGGTTTGTCTTGATACTGAACACATAGGTATCGTCAGTCGCAATGCCACGACACTCTGGGTCGTTAAGGTGCAGATCCCAGACCTGTTGTGTAAAATCAACATTACGGTTGACAGTCTATAGAAGCAAGCGATTCTACATTGACATGCCCTCAATGCAAAGGAGTGATAAGACATTTAAACATAAAAACCTGAAATAGTTACAATAAGACAGGAGCACAGAATATAACTCACGTAAACCGGAGGCACTTTGCTCGTGAAGAAGGTGCTGGGAATAACAACCTCCATGTGGTCTTTGGTACAGATGACTGTTTCATTAAGTTCTGGCGAAACACACAGTGCATCATCCTTCAGTATTTTGTTCTTGAATATGAGAAGTACACATACCACAGGATAAGAGAAGGAAAACACACAAATTGTGCGAAAAAATTGTTTTTTGGTGACGTTTGGTTACTATAGCTACATAATGACATTGTCAAGTTAATTTTTACTTTTGCAAAAACACTCCATAGAGAACAGACCACCAGCCTGTCTGCTTGACTTTCTCTGCTTAAAGTAATGTTCTATTGTTCAAGTTTTATGGCCAATTCCTGAGGTTTGCCCTAGAAACAAGATGATGGGGCCAGCTTGTTTTCCTAGGATGTATTCTGTCTTTGCAGAGGAGGCGTTTTTCATTAGATTTATATAAAAAATGAGCAATTATATACACGAAATTGCAACTGTTTAAATTATGGTTACATAATTGGCAAAGACTTTATGATCATCAGTGTAAGAGGAAAAGAAACCAAGTTTTTGTGAAGATACTACTTTGCACATGAAAATGTAGTTGCAAAACATGCACCATGTTTAAACGGACGAGATGTAAGGAGGTTGAGTGGAGAAACTCACCCTCTTCAGGGCCCTGGTAGAGTGAAGACGTGACCATCCTCAGGGCAACCAGGCACACAAGCCACACCATCAGCACACACATGGTTGATATCTCCAGAAGCGTCCCTCACCCTCTCCGGCAGACAATTCAAATCCTGGCACTCGGCACCGAATCGGTGGAACTCTGCGGCGGCTTTGACACTGGCGTCTGGCGGTTATCCCCCCCACGGGCAATGGCTGGGCTGCGACGTTTGGTGAGGCTCCCCCCCAGCACTGAAACCACTGCTTGAATGATGTCCTCCACCAACAATAAGATTCCTCACATAAATAGCGTGAGCTCAGGGGAGTCCAAGGTAACACGCACACTACTTGACGTGGATAATAAAAACAGCTGCTGGTGTAACAGGGTCTCCTACTGAGCAAACAGCTACTTCTACACCCCCTCGCCCCCCCCCTCCCCACACCACAAAAAGGAGGCAGAAAACGTCTCGCACGCACAACCTGTTTAACATGCAAGCAGAATCCAGTGGCAGAAGGGCCTATTACTACTTTAGACCACCTTCTTTGTTTGCACCTTTTAAACTAGATAACAAAGGGTTATTATGACCAGAATCCCGCCATGGAGGGAAAGAGGCCTGGCAGGCACACCAAGGACAGTCCAATAACAGCGCGCCTCATATCACGGCTGGTGGACGTTTTCTGCGGTGGGATACGTTCATTGTGTTAAGTGCAGTTGACAAAAGGCAAAAGTCTGGTATACCAGTTACTATTCATCAGTTCAATGTTATATTTATTATGATTATTATACATACAGTGTGTGTATAATATGTAACATTTTATATACTATCCAGTGCTGTGGCAGCAATAGTCTGTACTTTTATCATTTCACAGAGCCCAATTCCTTGCAATGTATATGTTATGTTAACTACATTGTAGCAACTGGAAGACCTAAAACAAATCTGTTCATTTTCAGAGAAAGTCACAAAAAAAACTGATAAATGAAGATTGTAGGCATTGATATAAATCTTGCCAAGTGTTGACTAGGGCAACAAAATGTAGTTAACTGTGAGAAAGAGCATCAAGCTCAGTGGACTACAGGGCGCCCCCTAGTGGCCTTAGGAAATATCTGAGGCGTCTGCAAAAGTGGTAGAAATAAATGGGCAAAAGGTCATACTAAGGTCACAGTAAGCACACAGCAGATTTAGTAAGGATTTATAAACTAGAAACACAGCAGAGCTCAGCAAATGGTTAACTATGATCAGGAACCAGCTTTCCTCTCCACAAATAAATGTAAAAAAAAACGTATTTTCAGCAAAATTGTCTTGCTTTAAAGCACATAATGTAATAACTACATATTGTAATATCTGCACATAACATGTAATAAAAGCTGATATTGTAATAATCTTCCAAATTTGCACATAATGTAATGAGTACATTTCGCAGAAGTGCATTCCATATTAAGTTTTTGTTGTTACGTTATGCGCAGTTCTTACATTATGTGCTTTAACAAGGTTCAATTAATTTCTTCTAGATAAAATAACTAAACACAGTGAAGAAGCCAAACATTCCTGTTTCACTCTGAAAGTCCCAGTGGATTGGCAGGGATAACATTATTGTGTTTCCCTGATCTCACGCCCCCCCCCCCCCACGATGAAAGTACCAACAAATAACAGCTATTACACTGCATTTTTGTTAAACTGTATTGAAGTACAGCTGATGCAGGCTTTATTACAGAATGAACAGCAAAATTTAATTTTAGCTCCTTTTACTGATGTTCAATAAAAGTGCTACATTTTTAGAAAAAACAGGTCAATTTGAATCATGAGTAGGTTGTTTGTGTGCTTCAAAACAAGACCACTGATGTTCACATACTGCAGCATGTTCCATTTATTGAAAATAAACATACATACAGACCTAGAATTTCTACATCCGTATATTTCCATGTTGTTTTTAAATTGCCTGTTTTTGGTACACAAAGTCATAATATCAAAAGTACATTTCAAACAACTTTAAATTCTTAACTGTCACAAAAAACAATAACTGAATTCTTAAAGGTAACATACCTTCAAAAATGAAATTTAATCACATTATTTAAAATTCAAGACCAAAAATACAGTTTAGTTCTGCCCTTCAATGAGCTCACTAGTCCTAATAGAATTGTACCAGTTAACATTTGCATTTTACCAATCAGAAAAACGGGACACAAAATTGCACTTAGTGAGAAGACATGCAAATCTTCCTGTCGCTGGACAATTTACAGTGGAATGTGTTTTCAAAATAATCCAACCTCCTGCTACATCCCTCAATCACGTTGCACAAGACCTCATTTCCATTATGCAACACCATGTGAAAATTCTCCTATTAGTCAAACACCTTTGACAAATCCTTTTTTTTCTAATGACCTTTAACTAGATGACTTTACTGGAACTACTCTACAGTTTCTGGGAATCAGTACTGCCTTGATCTCCTTCCCTACTTGTTATCTTTCTGCTACACTTCTTAGCACATACGAGACAATTCAAATAAACCCTGCCGAATAACCACAACAAAAATTAGTGCTCTCTACGCTACCTCGAAGGTATCAACTGAGTTTGCCCAATGATAAAACTTTTGTACAAAGTATTAAAACATGAACATGTGATTGTTTGTTTAGATTTCTTTAATTTTACTATCAACAGAAAATATAAATAATCTAGAAATAAAAAGCACTTAGAAAAGCTGAATGTGCAAAACAATTGTGTGAGCTGGCATGTCAGTCCAAGTTGAACAAACTGTGAAGCTTCAGAGCTGGCTGGTATCCTTTCAGTGGTCTGTACAGGTCCGAGCCTGCTGGCATGCCTGGATCTTACCAGTGACGTCAGTCCATGGTTTCGTGGTCCTCGGTGAAGAGGTCAGCTAGGTCAGCCACAGTCAGCACAGAGGCCTCTGAGTGCTTCATGGCGGTGGCCCCATGGCTGAAGGGGAACAAAGCTGGCATTACCGGATAAGCATCACTCAAAACACAAGTACCAAAAACTACATTAACTTGATCAGTTTCGAGAGCGACCCAAAAAAACTACAAAGTTACTGTCAGGCATCCAAGCTAAGTTAGCCTATACACCCATTCATCATCAGGAAGCAATATCAGGTGTGGTCCAGCGAGACTGGGAGCGATGCTGTGCCGTGTAAAATCATTCCAAGGGATAACAAGGTCCTGCCTTCCATGCTCATGCATCATCACAGATTGCACTGTTCAAAATTTCCAATACTTCAATTTGGGCTCCTTCAGTATAAGGTGAAAAAAGAAAATCACCTCTTTTCTGCTGTTTTCAACATGGCCTGCATCCTCTCCTCTATTGTGGATTTAATAAGGAACCTGTGAACAAATGTAGGTCTGGATATGGGGAAAGGGGAGCGTGAGATCAGAGAGACACTCAAAACAAGGTTAACCCTGCCGTTCTGCTGGGACTAGCAGTTAACACCTAAAAAATGTGTACAAAATGTCTGTATAACACAAGCAGCTTCCTTTGGGTCATTACTGTAGCTGCCAACAGCAGGCCTGGATTAAGACCCACTGAACTGCTAGTAAAGATGAACTTGAGGTTGCCACTATGACTGGCGATACTTGCTTGGTCTGGCCGATGCGGTGGACGCGGCCGATGGCCTGCAGCTCGTGGGCCGGGTTCAGGATGGGCTCCACCAGCAGCACATGCGTGGCCTCGATGATGTTCAGCCCGTTGGAGCCCGTGTGCAGGGGCAGCAGCAAGATGTTCATCTTCTCTTCGTACTTGAAAGAGGAAAGGTTCTCCTGGAATATGTCAAATGGAGAGAAAATAAAAGTCATCTGTAATTTAAGTGTCTGCTTTTGAAAGATGGATCCATCTGCTTTCTTAACTGACTGCTCACACATGATTTGACATATAAAAGGACAACCAACCTGGAACTTATGAATGCCATTAATTTGCGAGAACTCCATGTTGTTGTCAAAAAGAGCTTGTGCGATGATGTCCAGGACACCTTGCCACTGTGATGCACAAATTAATTCTGTCAGCGTCGCTAGCAGTAAAAACAGCAGCATGTAATTGACTTACATCAATCATCCAGTTTTTTGCCCGCACGAATCAGTATATGAGATGCTGAATGTAAAATAGCTGCCTTCTGAGACTGGCATCCATCAAGTGTCGCCACAAGGGCACGTGCTTAATTTTCAAACGAGTACCGTGGAGAAGACGAGTGACTTGGCACTGGGATCTGTCATCTGGATCTTCTTTAAAGTCCTCACTACTGCCTCCACCTTGGTGGAATGGCTCCCCTACAGATGGACAAAGGTGCCCATAGTCAGGCCTAATTTTATTAAGCGTGCACTGGCACATCGCTATACAACTGCGACAGCAGGGCGGGAGAGCGGGGTGGTGAACTCGGGGACTCGGCCTCACCCTGACGGGGATGTCCTGCCCTTCGCTGGCCGCCTGCGTGGTGAACACGTACGAGATCTCCGTGTGTGAAGTCGTCTGCCTGCAGATGGCGCACTTGATGATGCGCCGACGCGTGCCCACACTGTACTGCTCGAGGATGATGGCGATGCACTCGTTGCAGAAGCAGTGCCCACAGGTGAGCACGGCCCACTGGCAGCCAAGGGGTGGAGGTTTAGTGAGGTGCGAAATACTGGCTGAGTCACACAGGTAACAACCACAACAGCGTACACTCTAATCACTGAAGAGTCTGGACACTACTAAAATGCTCATTTTAAATTTTTCTACACAAAACTAAAAAAATGGTTTTCTCATTGTATATTTCATTTCCTGTACTATTAAAATATGCATTAATAAAGACTATTGACTAAATATTTTTAATGCATAACTGCCTGTTTTCATGTATGATTTGACTTGTGTGCACCAGCGATAAGCCCAGTGTCAACAGAGCAGGACTGAAGGTCACCTCTCCCTGGGTTCTCATCCTGTTGTCTCCATCAGACAGATACTTAACTCCAGTCTTGTACGCTTTCACAATAACAGGATTAATCATCGCAGGGTGTTACAATGTTGGCCGTTAAACGCTGCTTAGGAGCGAACTTTAACAAAAAATGAGAAAAGGACATTGCCCTCGACCACACATCCTGTAAGGAAGAGGCATGTCACGGCTCCAGATGAGCCCATTACACACACAGCTTGCTCTCAATGGCTCAAGGTGGCTGAGCCCAGTTTGTGTTAGCCCCAGGCTGCCTGTAAGGTGGCACAGAATGCAATGAACTGACGTACCTCTCGTCCCAGCGAGCGGGCACAGATGGGGCATGGCTCCGGGTTCAAGCCACCCGTTGATTTATCCTGGGACTGTTAATCAGTGTTCAGAGAAACATTAATTGAAATAACAATTTACAACACTGTGCTGAAGCACACCAGCACCTGTACTTCCTAGTGGGTTTGTCACATGATTTGACAAAAAAAAAAAAAATTAAGTCTTGTGATCATTTCTCATTTAAGAACTGACTGGCTATATTTGGCAATAAATAATATGACTTACATAATGATCATTTACTGCATGTAAGAAGAAAAACTATACCTTCTCAAGATTAGTGAGGTAGAGCAGCTGACCGAGTTTTTTCTGCAGCTGGGATTTGGCTACTGCTCTGTCATTCAGCAGTTTCACCCTGTTCTGTTCCACCTAAAGACAGAATGTGTTACACCAAAGGGCCTGACGTTACAGCTAGAGACAGAATGTGTTACACCAAAGGGCCTGACGTTA
>JABJVR010000021.1:8147014-8175946 GCA_025773905.1 Chitala chitala
CCAAAGGGCCTGACGTTACAGCTAGAGACAGAATGTGTTACACCAAAGGGCCTGACGTTACAGCTAGAGACAGAATGTGTTACACCAAAGGGCCTGACGTTACAGCTAGAGACAGAATGTGTTACACCAAAGGGCCTGACGTTACAGCTAGAGACAGAATGTGTTACACCAAAGGGCCTGACGTTACAGCTAGAGACAGAATGTGTTACACCAAAGGGCCTGACGTTACAGCTAGAGACAGAATGTGTTACACCAAAGGGCCTGACGTTACAGCTAGAGACAGAATGTGTTACACCAAAGCGCCTGACATTATAGCAGCACACACCCAATGATAAAAGTCCATGCACACATCCTCACACAAATTGTACATTCATGGTAACAGCTCATTTCTTTCTTCAGGGAAACAACAATGACTATGTTGTTCCCTTCTCTCTGGATGTAGCCATTCTGAATCAGATCCTGCAGGAATAACACCTGCTGGACAAACGATTTGCACACGCCCTGGGCTCAGTTGTACCCCCCAGGCTCAACACGTGATGGGCGCACTCACCTCGTGCGGCTCGATGATGTGCAGCACCTTGGCCTTGGGCTCGTCCGGGTGGCGCACTCGCAGCCTCTCCGTCGCCATGCCCAGTTCGTCGATGGCCGACACATGGTCGCGCAGCACCATCCAGTACTCATGCAACAGCTGTCACCACACAGAGCGGAACAGTGACAGCATTTTTCCTGAGACGCTTACTTTAGTGTGTAATGCACTCCTGTCTAATTTAGCATCTTACATGTACAAACATATTAAAAACATACATCTGCCACTGTAAGGATTACTTGCATTACAGCGTTTGATAAGTCATTGCTGAAACACGCTAATGCCTCAAAGTGCAGTAGAAAACAGAAACTACCCAGAATGCATTGCAGAGTACCTTGTACTCCTTTTTCCAGGTCTCAAAAAGCTCCATAAAGGTGGTACCCTCCTCAATGAGGGCAGGGTCCATGCGCCGGGCCTTGCCGAAGGACAGGATGGCCTTGAGCGAGCGTTCTGTCTCACTGGCTGCCCACAGGCCACGGCTGGTAGTGGGCAGCCGGTCGTCCACCAGGCCCTCCTCGTCCTCAATCATCTCCTCAAAGATGGCTGTCTGACCCTTCACGCTGTGGGTGGAGCAAAGCGCAAGTGTCCTTACTGGCTGTTACAAATGCAATCCATTCCTACTCTACATTCCAGTTTACACAGTCAGTAGATCAGGGAACATGATGAGTAAGTGCAATTTCTAAGGTAATCCGTCACTTAAGTGTACTTACGTGTGAGAAAACAATTTGGACTCGTAGTCAGTGAATAGTTCATCAGCTTTACAAAATACACAGCTAAAATAACAGAAAACAAGAGAAAGAACGTGAGAAAAAGCTGTGTGAAGACACGGCAGCATCGTGTCAGCCAAATTAAATGAGGCTGATACTTCAAATATGTGTATAATGGTTCTGAACCTGGTGACACTCCGAAAATGAGAATCGCACGATGATTTGTGACTTTAGGCTTTTTTGTCCCAAATTTTAAGATACTGCCGCACCCTGTCTTCATTTACTACTGGTGACTTGTCTGCTTTTGGCCTTTAAATTCAGGTGGGCAGTGCAAAAACAAAACCATAACAATATAAACTAGTATATAACTTATGGCAAGATAATAAGCCTTCACCTAGACAATTACCTGTTGTACATTAATAATAAATGAATGAAATGGTTTTTGCAGGTTCAGTGGAAGACATGAGGGTTCTAAAGCAGCTTTGGATGAGACTGCCATGCACCGTCAACCTTGTCAAAGCCATTTCATGCTGGATACTTAATTTGATTCCCACTGGGCTAAGCTGGACAGTAACAGACAGGCACTGTGTATCCCACCTGCCATGTGTTTAAACATTCCAGAGCCTAATTTCACATTTATCCTCATGTCAAACAAACACTCACGACTGCCAGTGAAAGACATGCCATTCAGGCACAAAGACAGAGCACACACCAAGCACAGAGTGTCAGTCTCCATTTTCTCTTCACGCAAGGACTTACTTGTTTAGTGGCAGCCGTACTGGCCTCAGGTGACAGATGGTGGCTTCCTCGATGACCTTTTTAGACGGTGGGCCCTCAAGCTTCTTCACGGCATCCTGTACGGTCTTCTGGGACTTCATCAGGTCATCCATCTGAGAACTGAGCAGGAACTGCAGGCCGCGGCTGTCCCGGAACCTGCACAGGTGACACACAGACAAGTGCATAAAAACCAGGTATGCGCCCAAAGAAATAAATTAATTCCGTTCTATTTATCGTAGTTGTTAGCAGCACACAAACAATTTAGTTAGCTCAGTATTTAAAGCTGTACAAACAGTATACAGTTTAACAACTAATGAAGTTTGAACCGAAAAGTGCAACATAAAATTCCTCATATATCAACATTAACCTTGATTCAGGGGTCAACCATAATGCTACATGTTAAATGTTCTCACCAAGTAATAAAACAATCTAATTGCCATCCTACTTGTCTGCTAGAGAGATCTTGCTAGCCTCCTGTTTGTAGTTGCAGGTCAGCTCATTCTGGACTCGCAGAACCAGGTCATCATCCATGGCGAACCGAATCGCCTGTTCTGTGACATCCAGCCACCAGGGGGACTTAAGATTTACCTGCATGACAAAAAAAGACACAAGAAAAAGACAACTACGGTATTTCATTTAACTTTATATAATACACACCCCCTTCACTGTGTGATTAAAACCTGGTATATTCAGATACAATTACCACCCAAGGGAACCTCTCTAGGACTGTGGCAGCAGGCCCGAACACGTGTTTGCACACACACGCACGCAGATACGCACCTTACTCCTCAGCTCCCGGATAGTCTGCAGAACGGGCTGCAGGGCCAGCTGGGCGTCAGACACTTCCTGGTTGGACTTAGTCATGTAGTGTTGCCTGAGCTGCTCAGCCTGGGAAGGGAACATGCTGTGTTGGGGGGGGGGGGGCTCATACTCCCATTTGCATATACAGACAAAACACACAGACACCCACACACAAACACATGCACGTTCAGGCGTCGGGCGATGCACCTCCTCTTTCAGGCGGTCATCTCGCAGCGTTGGTGGTATCCCAGGATGCTCGGCGCTCAGCAGCTCCATTAAGTTGTGTGTGGCGTGCAGCCTCTGTTTTCACAACAGTGGTAGGTGACACGTACAGTATATACAAAGGTCACCTATGACCTTACGTTACTAACGGTGTTGAGGAAGAGGAGGATGAGCCCTGCAGTGCTGCTCACCTGAAGGGAGTCTGTTTTAAGCCTGTCTTTGTGCTCGGCTGAGGAGCGAAGAACCTCTCTGTACAGCTCTGCAGCTTCAGGAAACTCACCTACAGCACACAGACATGGCTCCTCCTGATTTATTCATCATGACAGCAAGCTCAGAAAAAATTCTTTTAATTATTTTAATAAGCACTGTTTTTTCTTGTCTTTGTTTAAAGCATCATGAATCACAGCTGTCCAGAGCATTTTTAATTTGCTCCTTCCTTTCCCAATACTGGATGTAAAGGTTAGTCTCACTAGGAGAAGTGCGTGTGCAGGCACACACACTTGCTTGGCTGGGTGTGTGCGCGTGTGTGCACCTCGGATGATGTGGATCCCGGCCAGGCCATTGAGAGCGCACACCAGCTGCCTGTGGGCTTCCTCACATTCCACCCTGCATTTCTTCTGCAGCGTCTTCAGCAGCTCCTCCATCGTCATGGTGCTGCGCGGCACAGAATGGTCGGCGGTCAGGTGCATATTCACGCCTCTCTGTTTACATGTGGCCTCAGTGACCCAACAGTCAGACTCGTGCATTTCTCAGTTACTCCATTCCTGTCCTTCTGCGGGAACAGGAAGTGATGACACTGCACTGTGATCGATTTTAGAGGTCATTCCAAATTTAAGACTATGAATGGCATCAAGATACATTACTTGAACAAACTAAAAGCAAATAATTTCAAAAATATATCCTAATGAGCAGAACTGATCAAACCCATCCATGCATCCAAAAAGAATTCTAGCATTTTACTGGAATTTTCTGCTGACGAAAAAACGCCACACCTCTTCTGAAAGGGCAGGAACTCGCCCCTGACGGCCTGCGGGTGGCAGCAGGCCTGACGCAGCCTGAGCAGCGGGTACAGGATGCTGGTGACCGTGCGCCGGTCCAGACTGCCTAGCTTGAGCGACCAGTCAGAGATCTTTCTCAGCTTGTGCAGTGCGTCCTGGGAGCAGACCTCGTGCTGCCGGTGGTAAAAGTGGCCCTCAACCGGTGAGAAGCGAAGCCAATGGACTTCCTCTGTC
Organism: Chitala chitala; assembly: GCA_025773905.1. Classification (NCBI taxonomy): domain Eukaryota; kingdom Metazoa; phylum Chordata; class Actinopteri; order Osteoglossiformes; family Notopteridae; genus Chitala; species Chitala chitala. The sequence goes on from JABJVR010000021.1 coordinate 8,151,340, forward strand.
TGAGGCGGAATCTGGATCTGGGCAAAAAATTAAACTGATAAGTTCACATAATTGTCCAAATGCTGTTGCATAGTCTACCGCAAGTACCGCAAGCATTATTCTGGTTGCTGACTTAAAACTGTATGAAATTTGATCTTTAATCTTAACAATTTTAACAAAGGCATTACAATACCTGATCAATGACATCTTTTTTTGCTGACCGCCACATAAACTGGCCAATGACGTTGTAGAGGGGCTCTGTGTTTCCCCGGCGATAAGGGCGGTACAGCAGCTGGTCCCACCAACACTTCACCCAGTATGGGTCAACACCAAGGAACAGTACAAGGCCGTACAGATCTGTCGGCAAACCCAAAGCGTATATGAGTGATTTGTCAGACGTGCTCCAGCGACTCATTTTTGCTGGACATCTTGCCCCAGACCCAGCTCACCTTCCAGGCCTCTCTGCACAGGTGTGCCGCTCACACACCAGCGGTTCACTGAGGACAGTCGTAGTGCCATTTCAGCAGCCTATGAGACAAACATGCTCAGTGATCATCCACAGACGAGGGGCACTACTAGTTTCCGTGGTACTTAAGTTATCTCGTCAAGGTCATTTAATTCTGACAAGTACAGAGGCTGATCTATATCGGCATCTTCTCATTTCACATACTCCCTGTATGCCAGAAACTCTTCTCTAATTTGCTTATATTTAGAAATTTTGGCCCCTCCGTCTTTCCCAGACTGCTAATGGAAACCAGAACCCCCCCATATTCCAGAATATGCTTGTCAGCTCTAGCAGAAGTGTTGTTTGGATAACGAGTGTCGATTAGCAGGCCAGAGGACTCTCACATTGGCAGTGGTGCACTCCACCATCTGCGCCTCGTCCAGGCAGATGCGCCACCACTCGACGGCCACCAGGGGGCTCGGCACAGCCATGTAGCGCTTCTGGTTACGGAAGCGGCGGCCGTCCTCGCTGTTGCTGTGCGGGATGTCCACGTAGTTCAGTTCGGAGCGCAGCACGTCGTACGTCGTGATGACCACGTCCTGCTCGGCCAGAACGTGGGGCTGCACAAAGCCGTGCTTCTTCACGCCCCCGTAGACCTGGAGTCACAAGGTGAAGTAAGAGGTTAGCTAACTGAGCACTCAGCTAGAACAAAAATCACGGGTGTCAGTTTCCTGGCACCTGTGCCGTTTGTGGCACATTAGACAAGGTGTTTTGGTATTCCACACACAGCACAAACAGATGGACATCGTACCCATTTAAATAAACCACCCATATTGGAGCACAGTAATTCTGTGGTAACCATACCACTTTCATGTTATCAAAGTGGTAAAATTTTTTACAGGTATAACTAATACTTTCAAGGGGAAGTAGTCCTTCATGGAAGCTTAATGATTGGGAGCATAGCGCCCCTCCAAGGTGAGACACAAGTGTCTCGCCAGGAAACGAAAAGCTGGCACAAGAAAACGGGTCAGATGCTGCAGAGGTGCATGTCAAACTTCAGGTGCGCAACACAGAATGGGTAGGGGACAACATGCAAATGTTTGTTACATTTATTGAAGTGTTTTGGTCGCGAACCCTTACCAGGACACGGAGAGAGGACGAACGGATGTGCCGGTTGATCTCATCGACCCACTGGTGGCAGATGGAGCTGGGCGAAATGATGAGGGTGGCACGCGTGGGCACGGGCGTCATGGCCACCAGGCAGTGGGGACAGTAGAAAGGGGTTGTGCCCAGGCTCTCCTGCTTGTAATTGACACATTGGGCATGCTGCCAGAGGAAGCAGTTGAGACACTGCACGCGCGCCTTGAAGTCTACCAGGCCCAATTCTCCACAGATGCACTCAAAGCGGTAGTCTGGGGTGTTGAAGGGGAGCACTGCCGACACCCGGGTGGGTGTTTCAGGAGCCGTGTTAGTGACTGTCAGGGGACACGCCAGGTCCGGCTGCTCATCTGATTCTCTTCCCTCCAAGCTGGTTCTACTGTGGGGGTCTGTGGGGGTACAGGTGCCCCCCTCCGATGTACTGTCCCGTTCATGATCACGCTCAGGAGAATGTCGGCCACTGCTGGTTAAGCTGTCCTCCACCTGGGGGTGCACTGTCTTTAAACCTGCTGCGCTGTCTTCCACCGGGGAGTGGTCTGTCTTTAAACCTGCTGCGCTGTCCTCCACCGGGGAGTAGTCTGTCTTTAAACCTGCTGCGCTGTCCTCCACCTGGGGGTGCTGTGTTTCCATACCTGTTGCACTGTCCTCCACCTGGTGGTGCTGTGTTTCCATACCTGTTGCACTGTCCTCCACCTGGGGGTGCTGTATTTCTATACCTGTTGCACTGTCCTCCACCTGGCCTGCACATCTAAGTGAAAATCTCCTCTGTTTACCACCTGAATTTTGCTAGAAACAAGAAAAAAAAAGCACCTGTAGCAGAATGTCATCAACTACATTAATTCCACTGAAAACAATGTATAAATGAATCCACCACGGATGTCATAACCTTGTTTCTATTTTTTACATACATTATAATAAGACGGATTACAGAAGACGGATAAGATAAATCCTTTATAATGAACCACCACGGAAGAAACAAACATCTGAGAAGTACATACAGACTTGGTAGTGCAGGTCTTCCTCTTTGTCTCCTTGAACTTCTTTCCCAGTTTAAAGGAGCCAGCCAGCCCACGACCTTTGACCTGCTCCACCACTTCCTCTTTAATGAGCTTGCTCAGGGCCTTCTTGATGTGCTTGCGGTTTCTCAGCAGATCATAGCCATATGTGGTGCGAATGTATGCAAAGATGGCATTAATTGAGGCTCCTTTGCCAACTCTCATCTCCTTGATGGCGGTAAGAAGCATGACGCGTACGGCTGCACAAACAAACACAGACTGTAAGTCCATCAATTCAGTTAGCACTCTTTCCTGCTGGAAAATTACTTTTACTTTTAATATGAAAAAACATGTCTAAAGTTTACAAAATATTTAAAGCCACACAAAATACAACAGGTTATGTGACTAAGAATATATGACTAAAGGACTGTTTTCAAATATTGATTATTAAATCAAATAAATAATAATCAATATAAATTATATTCTAATGTTTGTATTTTCCAATAACTAAAAAAGACTTTCTGACTCCAGGAATAACCTCTTTTCACTTCTTACATACATTTTGTATGGACATCTGCAGTTCGTACCTGGATAAGAAACTTTTTCTTTGGGCTGTATCTTACACTTAAAATTGTTCCTCTCCCCTTCAGCAGGAGGAGGGGGGACAAAGTAGTTTACCGATCTCCCCTGGAAAACATAATAGGATCCGTCACACATACAGTGACAACAGCACAGCTGAAACAGAAGAACAGCAGGCCATCTCTTGCATCTTTATATGCACTCATAGTGTCACAATACTAACGTATGTAAAGATTTTCCCAATGTCCTCTTCAACCATATTCATTTTAATTTGCTTGTTTAGCTAATGGCTTAACACAACAATGTATATTTGACCAGTTTGCATGACCAGAGCACCTGTTAAAAGCTGTATAGGGAGTCTCTGAATCCTGAAGTAGCCCATCTCAGTTACCTGCCTCTTTGTACTCAATAATTTAAACACATTTGAAAGTGAGGGAGGTCTAACCGGAGGCAGTGTGAGACCGCCGCCCTGCACGCCTTTTCGGGTGTTGATGAGAATGAGGGCCAACACCTCCACTGTCTTCCCCAGTCCCATCTCATCTGCCAGGATGCCCCCAGGCCAGTCAACCCCTGCCACAGGAAACTCCCGGATGAGGCTACAATCACAGAAAAAAAAGAGACAACTTATCATAACACCTGTGATCCATGTCATTCTTCACATACATTCTATCTTCTACCAATTTAAAAAACACAAATTATCATTTCATGTAGAGAGATTTTATACATAGCCCAGATGCTGTATATGTCTTACCAGCCTGTGTATGGGTTATAATAGAGCTTCTTTCCACACAGAGTAACAACTTCCCTCCAAAGGAAATGCAGAGTTCTTCCTGGGGGCAAAGGAAAAAAAAACTTTTTATGCATAATTCTCTTTTGTCTCTCTCTCCATTCAGTTTTTTGGCAATCAGTCTTAACTGGCTTTACATGTATGCATTTTCCATGTGAAATAACTACTGAAGATATTAGGCTTGGTAGTAAATCTTGTTGTGGTATGGGTATGTGACATACTATTGTCCATAATACAGTTAGAATCACCATACACAAGAAAATACAACCTTGAGTGGCTTCACTCCCATATCGCTCCCTCTTTAGCATCCAGTTGACGGCCTGACACTGGTAGGGTCTGAGCAGGGGGTTGAGACCCTCATGCTGGACCTGCACAGACAGCTGCTGGCCCTCCTTCTGGTGCAAGTGCCGGACATAATCATACAGCTCCTCGACGTTCTGTCGCTCCAGGTCCGTGTCACACTTCTCCTCCTCATTTTCAACAACTTCTGGAGAACGTGAGTGCAAAACAGCATTGGTCCAAACAGGTCTAATGAAGGCAAAGAGACAATACTACCATTTATGTAACAAACAGACCCATTGTTGGTATTAGCAAATGCACATTACCTGGAATGATGAAGTCATAAAAGTGCTCCATAAGTTTCTGGATCAGCTGATTGGCTTTCCTTATTCTCCCAATCCCCTCACTCAGAAACTCCGGTCTTCCCAGCCCAGCTTCTAACAAATAAACTCCCACCTGTCACACCAAAAGTCACACAAGACACATTCCCTAAAACACTCATCATTAAACGCTCCTTCCTTTGAGCTCCTGACAAGCAGCAAAAAAGTTACAGGAAACTGCTTCAAATTACTTCTTAACATTAACAGAATATTAATATAAACACCCTGCATTTCATGTGGTAAAATACTTCATTAATTTTTTCCCCTTCAGTAAGGTATATCTTCACTAATGTGCCAACATTAATGTATACCTGAATGAATCCCTTTTTTTGTGTATGGTAAAGCTGCATTATTCTTCTTCTCTGCAGCCATTCCAGATCTCTCAGCAACGTCACGCCGAGGGAACATTCAACTAGGCAATCTCGCATGCCGGTGTGGTCAAAGTCTTCCGCTTCTCCAGCCACAGTATCATCTGGCAGAATAACTGTGAGCTGGTAGCCACTCTTCTGCAGAATAAACCTCCTGTTCTCAACATTCACACAGACCTTCTTTATCCAGATGCTGAAATGCCCAATAAGTGCGCTCCAGGCCTGGCCCCCATCAGATAAAGGTTCCACCATCAGCCTAAACAGCACTGTGGCCCTGTCCAAGGATGAACACGAGGGCCCCTCGCTGGCTTCTGAAGTCACGCAGCTGGCCTTGAGGTCCCTGCTGGTGGAAGGATGTGGCTCCACAGACGGCCCGAAGGACGCAGTGTGTTCATCTTCCAAGATAATACCTTCATTTCTCCTGTCCTCATGCATATTCCAGTTTAGCTTCTTTTTAGTTTCATCGTCCACCCTTACAGGGGGAGCCCGCTTTCTTCTGCTACTCATAGAGGCGATATCTGCAGGGACAAATAGGCTGTGAAATGACTGCATTTATTTACTGACTCAATGCAAAATAATTGACATTATAAAGGGATTAATGTTGCTTCAAATTCTGTTACAATAACAGGAATTACACAATGATTATGTTCCTCATCATTCTGCTACGTAGGCGATCATTTATATCACCAGCCAAATAGAAATTCTGCAGTAGGTCATGAAAACGTACTTGCGCAAAAAGACTCAGTGGTACGATACTCACAGCATTGCATTTGTGTATATAGTGCACCATAATAAAAAACCATGCAACACATCAAAATTCACGCGGATAGTAACAGAAACCATGCAGTGCATAAGACCTCTATGCAACTTTTTGCTTCGCCGACTTAAATGTGTTAACCAAAGTTCAACGGGCATATACTTATTCGAGGTTATTTTCAAATATTCGTTATGACATTAATTAGGATCGTGGTATATTTAACCCTTTATCGACGGCTTCTCAATCATAATTGAAAAGAAGAGAAGGAGACATAACGGCAAATAAACAAGCGCATATTTTAACAAAGCAATTTAATACGGCTCAGACTGCAAATCAGGAGGAAAAAAACAATCAAATATTTATTTTTTATTTACCAAAAAGATCCGTCTAGCATAACACTGCACAGGTCACCAATCTGTAATATAAGAGACAGCTACAACTCGTAACTAAGCTACATTAGCTATTTAGACAGCGCAAACATTGCTCTTCCCCATAACATGGATCGACAGCACTGTATCCAGCGCCATTTTTAAATGTAACAACCGGAAGTAAAACCTCTAGCCGACAAAAATAAATAAGCAGCGCTGCCGGACATTCAACACTAGGGGGCAGCGTTTAGTCTTTATGATGAAGACGCGCCTTTTGTGTGGACGTTACTATACTGTATCCATATTTCGCTTTGAGCTCCGTTGTAATATATTGGGGTTATGCATACTTTTACAAAATGTATCTTCTCGTAAAAGTTGTATTCCAACGTTTTTTATGCAAATCAGAATTCGCTGTGATAGTTGTTGCTGACCTGATTGGATCGTTATTTGTTTAATATACAATTCTGGCTGCTTGTCTTCGTCAAAAGAAACCCGGAACGTTAAGTTCAGATGCATGTCACTCTTTTGTTTTTGCTTTATTTCTGTCATCGTTCGTGTATCTATAGTCAGAGACAGGTCCCTGCTGTGATGTGTTCTATTTTAAGTAGTAAAGTACATTTAAAAGAAAAGTACATTACTGTTCTCCGACAGTAGTACTTATTGCAGTGAGTGAAAGAGTATAAACTCCTTAACTGAGCTCGCTGTTGCATCGCGCCGGATCTATATTGCATGCAGTTCTCGATTAAATTCAAAAAGGGTTCAATATCGAGGGTCATACTTTAATGTGGTTATTATTGACTAATAGTAGCACTGCTTTCGGCACCTGTTATACAATTTGTTTGCTCTTTTATCTTTCAAATGCGTCTTATTTCTTTCTTTTCCATATAGCCATATACGAGTAAAAGGACAAGATGATTCCGTGTGAAGACTGTCTCTGTCGTACTTTGAGATAAAGTGAAATTGCCCGCTATGCACACATGTCGCTGGAAGCCATGCTTCCCTGTTGAATTTTGCTCTCTTTTCTGCGCATGCCCATTACCTATTTTGCTTAATTAAGTTTGAGAAAAAGTTTTGTTTTAAATGCTTGGACGTATGTTTAAATGTAGTCTTTATGTCTATAAATATTATTAAGTAAATGTGATTTTCAGAGCCACACGTTATTCAGATAAGACTTTTCAATGTGTACAACAATGTTACCAATGCTGTTGCTATATTGCTGTTATATATGAAACTGTGTTAATATAATTCCATGAAGAATAAATTGTTGAAATGTATGTTGTTATTTTTATAAAGTTCAATAGTCGAAGTGGGAAAGATTACTTTACACATCACCTGTGCAAGCCATTATGTAATGACTGTTCTTACGGTCTGAATAGTTCATCTAAGGTGAAAATTACTGTCATTGATTAGGCTTCAGCTTTTGTTTACTTTTACAGTGTTTCTGTAATGACCGTAGCGCAAGATTGTCATGGCAGTTTTGACACTGAGCAGCACATCTGAGAGAAATTTGCTGCAGTTTCTGGTAACAGCAGTGGCACACAACATGTCTCATTTGAATATGTAAGCCTATAGACTATGACCTCTGTCCTTTCTTGAAGATCAGTAATGTTCTGCTGATCTTTAAGGGCCACCCGCAGTAGGCTACTGCTTTTCATTATCTGGTAAATGCACTGAGAAAGCAGTTGTCTGAAAAGAAATTAATCGTATCTTGTATTACAGGTGTAAATCAGATGCTAATTAAAATGTATTCTAAGACTGGTAGAAATGGGAGCAAATTTGAGCTCTTTGCTTTACATAATTAAGGTGAACTTTGAAGTTTCTGCACCTTAATGTGCCAAAGAGCACTAGATTCACTTAGCACACTGAATACATCTCTTTGATCTGAAAAACATAGTGCTGTTTGTGTGAAACTTTAATGAGAATGTGTGCTCCTGAGAATAATATGTAGTTTATATCGTTCTGTATTCTCTATTATTAATTAATTAATTTTTGTCTCATACTGTACTTGCAAAACGATGAATGCATAACAGTGTTGCCAGGTTAATTAGTGCTCTTCAGGGAGACAAGCAATCTTCTGTCATCTTGTTTTAATGTTGCCCCGTTCTAATCCACAAAAAGTGCATGTCAGCAATGATTAAATGTTTCCTATTGGTTAAATAATTTTTGCAGAGCCCTATCTGTATACTGAATATCGTAACACCAAAATAAAGCAAAAAACATTATGCTGACACGATTGGAACTTAGGAATCATTTTATAATGTTGTCACGCATAATAATAAGGGTATTATTTTGTTCCCACAGCACACAACCTTTATGGTAAACTTAGTAAAGGCCGGGGAAAAATACAGTTTCAACCGGGAATGAGGCAGCTGGGGTAAAAAAAAAAAAAAATCTCGGTCTAGAACAAAGTATATTGCTACAACAATTGGGATATCATAATTAGGCCAGTTTATAGAACATGTTTTAAATCCTACACGGAGACAGCGCCACGTCAAGGTCAATTTATAGGAAATATTCAGCACCGAATATGAGCAGTTATTTTCAACACACTTTATTGAATTCAATCAGTTTCTCAAACTTGAGAATAATTTTATAAATTACTTGAGCGTTCAATCTTATTGATCCTAGAAACAATCTGTTAACATAAGCAAAAGCTCGTTTCTGTTGTGCCAACTCTTCATAAATGTATTTGAAAAGTGGATGATTGATGTTCAGACAACGAATGTAATTAACCTGCTTTGACACACCTTCAGCCAGTAAGACTGATTTTTTTTGTGCTTTTCCAACAGTTGCCAAATACAGGCATGAATATATAGAGAAACAAAGAATAAGAACAATTCGCGTTAGTATTCTTAAATGTCCTTTTCGTTGATCAGGGTCACACATTGCAGTGTGTGTCCCGATTTCATGATGTACTGTGTAATCGTTAGAGGAAGGGGGCACTAGCGCTCAGAATGGGGAAAAAGAAACCCTCAACTTGGGCGGTAGAAACAAGTATCGCAACCGGGAACCGTGTGGCTCAGAAGACGAGAAGGCACGCGATGTTGCACAGATACTGGTATGTATAAGTTTTTACTACAAAATTAATTATGCTATATGTATTTTTCGTTTGGAGATTTGCAAAGTAAATGCACGAATAAGATAGACAGTTTCCTTGCGTAATTTGAATTATTCGGTATTTACACGAGCTCCTAATGTGTCCGGTTTATTTGTAAATTATGAATAACCTTAAGGCAAAGCTATTTTATATTTTTAAATGACTGTCGTGTTTACCTGGCTGGCGACAAAGATCTGATCTGATTTTCCCTTTAGACTTAATTAGCAATTAAAAGAGGGCGGTTATTTTGGTTTTATCGATACAAAAACATTCCTCCACTGCGTCGTTTGGCTTCGTCATCTATATTTTTGTATGCTGCATTATGTTATTAACTGTTAATATATTGTGAATGAAACAAACGTGAAGGTATTTGACTATGTAATAATATTTAGACGGCTGAGTGTAATCAATTTTCGTGCATGTGAAATTGTAAAGTTGCGTCCAAAATGTTGAAAATCATCATTAATATATGCGTCGAATTATATACTACGGTCTCCCCGATTCAGAAAGCAGAGAAACACTCAGCGCTGTCCAGCGTGCTGAAACTACCTTTTCGGCATTAATCCACAAATGTCTCACATAAGATCCGTAATATTTGTCGACTGTATCAAGATAGTTTTTTATTTTTATTTTTATACCATTGTGTGCTACTTGGTAAAAAGAATTAAGTTTCACTGATGTAGTTTGGGCAGCATTATGTTCTCTGAAAGTTTTTTAATCCAATGGAGCGCTAACGAGGGAGTAATGCGTGCGTAATTTGGATGCGCAACACCACAAGTGTGTTGGCCCGCTTAGCGTACTTTGACTACTCTATGCAAGTGAGGTAACACGTTCACACAGAGAAGAACATAAAAACAACAAGTAGGCTACATGTCGTTATGGTTTCTGCCAGAAAATGAAAAGAACCGTATTGTTTTTTAACAGGTATCTCATTGACATGGACCAGAACACAAAGCGATGAATTCACATAATGTTCATCTCATCAACCTTGGATATAGTAGAAAACAACTTCAGTGCTCTGCTTAAGTTAACAAATGGGTTCAAAACAGCTGATGTGACGTGGAATTTTGGTCCAGTTGAAAATGCATTTGATTGGTGTTTTGCTGCTCGGTGCTTTTGCCCTTGCGAGCAGCTTGCATGAGAGGTCCCTGGTGCCCAGAGCCTCATCGCGATCTGTGGCGAGGATGGATGGGGATATTATAATCGGGGCCCTGTTTTCCGTGCACCACCAGCCATCGGCCGAGAAGGTCGCAGAGAGGAAGTGCGGGGAGGTGAGGGAGCAGTACGGAATTCAGCGGGTGGAGGCAATGTTCCACACGCTGGACGTCATAAACGCAGACCCAAACCTCCTGCCCAACATCACCCTGGGGTGCGAGATCAGGGACTCCTGCTGGCACTCCTCAGTGGCCTTGGAACAGAGCATTGAGTTCATCAGGGACTCCCTCATCTCTATACGGGACGACAAGGACGGCTCCAAGTGGTGCATTGATGGCACGCCCTCCAGCCAGCCGCCGGCCACCAAGAAGCCGATTGCCGGCGTCATCGGGCCGGGCTCCAGCTCAGTGGCCATCCAGGTGCAAAACCTGCTGCAGCTCTTCAACATCCCCCAGATCGCCTACTCTGCCACCAGCATCGACCTGAGTGACAAAACGCTCTTCAAGTACTTCCTGAGGGTCGTGCCCTCCGACACCCTCCAAGCCAGGGCCATGCTGGACATAGTCAAGCGCTACAACTGGACATATGTGTCTGCAGTGCACACAGAAGGTGAGGCGCACAGCAGCACTGTGCATAAGCATTCCTGCAATTGGTGCACATTAGTGCTGTTTTCACTGAGCAGTCCTGCCCAACACTGCGATTATCCTAACCATACAGTGCAAACAAAGCAAGCAGTAATTTTCATTACACAGTGATGTTACTGATCATGGTAATTATGTAGTGCTCACATTTAACTAGTATTTTAAGTAGGTATATGAATACAGTTATTGCTTATTTGTTGATTTGGTCAGTCTGTTAGTCTTACTTTTTTACATTCTTTTAGTTCTGTTGGCATAGAAGTATGTCATCCATATTCTTCTGTTGGCCTTCATACAGAATGTGTTGGAAAGCATGTTTGATTATCTGTTGTAACTCTTATTTGGCTTTTAAAGTAGTGTAAATATGCACATTTTTGGCTTAATTACCCACTTGTTTTTGTCAATTATTCTCAAACAGTGTTTTCATTTTCTTCATCTGAACTTGTAAAGCCTTCTCCATCCAGCTGTTTAATTCAGACACTTTAAGATGGAAATGTGGCTGTGATTTTCTGTGATTGAAGCATAGCAGCTTGAAACACAGAGTACCGACTGCACAGGTGGGACTGCTGTCTTGACTGCTGCAGTGCATTGTGCTGTGCGTGACAGGCTCACTGTTTGCTTGGCACTTTACTGAAGAAGACTGGCATTTAGGTCAACAACATAAGAAGCCTAGGTATTTATGATATGATTAGTCAAAAGATTTATAAATAAATGATTTTCAAAGACCTTGCTGCCTGCAGCTCTTAGTTTTAATTATTGTTGTAAAAAGAATTTTACTTATACTGTATGTAATTTTTTTCTTTGTAAGTAGAAGACTTACTGCTGTTTTTGGATATGAAAAAGGATCCTTCTCTGAGCTCTGAGCAATGTCTTTGACAGGATGCAGTACTAGGAAACTAGGCCGTACTGTGGCAACACAGCTGTATGTAAAGTGGAATATGAGGTCAGGCATACAGCTCTTGGCTGTGTGCATTGCTAAGGACAGGCAGGCGCAGTTAACTCACCTCTGGTCTTGGTTATTTCCAAAGGAAACTGGAAGAGAAAAGCAAGTGCAATGCACAAAGGTGGCAGAGCTTTTATAACACAGCATGTAGGACATAGATTTGCCTTGTTGCTGTTTTATTGTGCACAAAACTGTGATATATGAAGGCAGTATTACCATGATAGGTCACACTCTGAGCTTGGTCTTTAGTAGAATTTTTAGCATTGAACTGACAGCTTCGTCTTCAACATGGCAGCATAAGGTTGGAAATGTTGTAAGCATGAAGGCCATTAGTGGAAAATGTTTGAATGCATAACCTCAGGAATGAAGAATTTTGATCTAAGTAGAACAATGAATGGAAGTGTGTAGCGTTCGGTGTTCGCTGCGTGTTTAAATTCTGTACATTCAAAGAGGTACGTAGATATTAAATTGGCATCAGAAGATGCTGCAATCCTGTATATATGCCAAAGGAACTGGGCTTAACAACAGAGCAGTGATGGAGTGCTGTCTCACATATCGCCCCTAGCAACACCCCAGTGATCTGCAGCTGTGACATTCTAAATAGCTCCACAGCCCTGAGTGGCTGAAGCCAAAAATTTGAAAATTTGTTTTTCTGCCAATCTACAACTGTGTGGCGCTCTGTCACCTAGCGTGGCCCTGCTCCATTAGGCAGGTTCATGGGACTTGCTCCATTTACTGGGAATAATCTCACATGCCCCACATCATCCAGCATCTTGTTGCAGTAGTGAGAGGTGCTTCAGATGTGCAGTGCTGCAGTTGGGCAGTCCTACACTGTCCTGTCCCACACTGTCTCACACTGTCCTGTCACACACTGTCCTACACTGTCCTGTCACACACTATCCCACGATGTGTTGTCACACACTGTCCCACACTGTGCTGTCCCACACTGTCATACACTGCTCTATCACACACTGTGCTGTCCCACACTGCCCCACACTGTGCTGTCCCACACTGTCCCACACTGCCCCATGCTGTGCTGCCACACACTGTCCCACACTGTCCCATGCTGTGCTGCCACACACTGTCCCACACTGTCCTACACTGCCCTGCCCCACACTGTGCCACACTGTCCTGCCCAACACTGTCCCACACTGTCCTGCCCCACACTGTCCCACACTGCTCCACGTTGTCCTGCCACACACTGCCCCATGCTGTGCTGCCCCACACTGTCCCACACTGCCCTGTCCCACACTGCCAAACACTATCCTGTCACACACTATCCCACACTGCCCTGCCCCACACTGCCCCACATTGTCCTGCCACACACTGTCCCACATTCTCCTGCCCCACACTGTCCCACACTGCCCCACGTTGTCCTGCCACACATTGTCCTACACTGTCCTGCCCCACAGTGTCCCACACTGCCCCACGTTGTCCTGCCACACAGTGCCCCATGCTGTGCTGCCCCACACTGTCCCACACTGCCCCACGTTGTCCTGCCACACACTGCCCCATGCTGTGCTGCCACACACTGTTCCACAGTGCCCCATGCTGTCCTGTCACACACTGCCCCATGCTGTCCTGCCACACACTGTCCCACACTGTCCTGCCCCACACTGTCCCACACTGTCCCACGTTGTCCTGTCACACACTGTCCCACACTGTCCTGCCCCACACTGTCCCACACTGCCCCACGATGTCCTGCCACACAATGCCCCATGCTATGCTGCCTCACATTTTCCCACACTGTCCTGCCCCACACTGTCCCACATTGTCCTGCCCCACAGTGTCCCACACTGCCCCACACTGTCCTGCCACACACTGCCCCATGCTGTCCTGCCACACACTGTCTCACGCTGTCCTGCCCCACATTGTCCCACATTGTCCTGCCCCACACTGTCCCACACTGTGCTGTCCCACACTGCCCCACACTGTCCTGTCACACACTGTCCCACATTGTCCTGCCCCACACTGTCCCACACTGCCCCACGTTGTCCTGCCACACACTGTCCCACACTGTCCTGCCCCACACTGACCCACACTGCCCCACGTTGTCCTGCCACACAATGCCCCATGCTGTGCTGCCTCACACTGTCCCACACTGTCCCACATTGTCCTGCCACACACTGCCCCATGCTGTGCTGCCACACACTGTTCCACACTGCCCCATGCTGTCCTGCCCCACACTGTCTCACGCTGTCCTGCCCCACACTGTCCCACATTGTCCTGCCCCACACTGCCCTGCCACACACTGCCCCACACTGCCCTGTCCCACCCTGTGCTGTCCCACACTGTGCTGTTGCTGAGTTGTAAGAAAGGCATCAGCCTTGTGTTACTCACCTGGGGCTCCTGCTTTTCACAACGCTCATTGATCCTCGTCTTCCACAATGCCCAGGTAACTACGGTGAGAGCGGGATGGAGGCATTCAAGGAGCTGGCCGCCCAGGAGGGCCTGTGCATCGCGCATTCGGACAAGATCTACAGCAACGCCGGCGAGAGGCAGTTTGATAGGCTGCTGCGGAAGCTGCGTGAGCGGCTGCCCAAGGCCCGCGTGGTCGTGTGCTTCTGCGAGGGCATGACCGTGCGTGGCCTGCTCATGGCCATGCGCCGTCTGGGTGTGGTCCAGGAGTTCCTCCTTGTCGGCAGGTACGGAAAATCCCATCTCCCTGATCCGTCCCTCCATGTCTCATTCTTTGGAGAGGCTATAAGCACAAGATCAGCTCTGTAACTGAGTACAGAAATTTCAGTTAACAATTTAAATGTAGTTCTCAAAAATACATTTGAAAAAATTCAAATTATAATTCCTTACCCAAAGCAGGTATTGTTAAAATTGGTATTTGCTGACCCTGGTACGGTGGGAAAATTACAAGTCTGGCCATAATTCCCCCAATTTGTTTTTTTTGGGGGGGGGGCGGGGGGGATTACACCCACAGCAGTGCGCGTGAACAGGGAGTGTTGCAGTGGATATTGAGTATCAGCTTGGACAATATTTATGTGGAGAGAAATACTGCAGTCTGTCTTAGCAGATGCCCAGGAGGACACGGCCAATGTGGAAGCAGGATGTGTAATGGCAGGGGACTCGTTCAAAGCTCAAGTGGCAGCACAGAGAGGCATTTCGGCACAGAACTTCCTCACACCTGATATGTACAGTGACCACGTGCGTGCCCTGTTACCTGTCTGCATAATCATCTCAGTAATGTCACAATACAATAATGTACCAGCATCTCACAGCATGGATGAATAACATTAACCTGAAAGCCTTACTGTGACCAGAAAACGAATCTAATGAAATATTTAAATGCACATTGACATTGTTACTACTTGTGACTAAGTCTCATGTCCTCTTGTAGAGGGAGGCTTGTTGAGGGGTTAAGATGAAATCTGGGTTACACTGCAGGTATTTTTATTCACTCAAGGATATTATGCAATTCATTTTCAACCCAAATTACTGCATGTCTCAAAATCTATTTGCATATAATTATAATGGTTTTACTCTGCCTTGGTGAGAAACACGTGCACGCGCACACATGCACAGACATGCTGTACGCACGTTAGGTAGCTGGGTGACTCAGTTGCCCAACATGCTTGTTTCCATAGAAACCTGAAAGGACTGTCTGGACTTATGTGAAGGAGTGAAAAAAGCTCATTTATACTCAATTATTTGAGGTCTATTAAACCTCAAGGAACTGTATGAAACAAAAAAAGTCTTTCCATGTTATGCTGATGAAATTTCATATTTGAGTATATTTTTATTTTTTCCAGTGTCAGTTCTCAGTTCTCATTACAGACATCCCTAGGCTCTCTGACACGTTATTGTTTCAAGCCTTGATAAACAACTAAACTCTCTACGGATATGACCTGCAATGAAAGAATCATTAGACTGAAAAGAATTAAAATGTTTGGCCAGTTTCATTGGCTGGACTGGAAGAACTGCAGCATGTATGGATAGAAAGAATAAGAAGAGGCTGGTGTGATTCACCATGACAGAACGACCACATGCATATCTTTGGCACTGGCTGTGTCACAGTTTGCTGGTTAGCCATGTAAAGTTTTCTTGGTGGATGGGATTATTTATTAAATTTAAAATATTTGTTCATCCTGGTGCATTATGATATGTAGGCCACATGGAGCCACGTTTTGTTAAACAGTTTTCCATTATTTTCTTATGTGAATATATATTATAATACAGTGTCACAGTACTATGCCTTATTTACCACTTCACTGGAAGGTTTAAAAGCTGCTGTTGGAGAGGCCCTGCGGAACAACATATCACCGCTCTACACTCTCGGTTCTTACTGTAAACCGACCATCAAATTCATCCACCATTACTCCCAGGCAGCCTATGATGCAAGGCAGAGGGCTCCCTGAACAGGACACCAACACCATAAACTGACGTCACAATAAAAGCGTGTATTTTCCATTGAAGTCTAACCAGCAATTCTGTAATGTCCTTGTGATAAGTTAATTTTTACAGTTCAGACTTACATCCTCTGCATCATTTCGGTATGTGGAATTGGGCTCCCAGTTGGCCTTTTTGCATGATGGAGAGAGGCACAACAATTAACCTACCCTGAAACTAAAGTAAAGCTTTCAGAAAGAGATATGGGGTGTTGTGAAGTTCAGTCAAGTGTCTTTTGAAGATAAACTTGTTTTTGCAAGTGGTTGCTTTTGTGACTCCTTGAACTCAGTTAAATCTTGAAATAGTCCCAACTTCTTCCAATATTTAATTTCACAAAACTATTTTTTATTGACCTTTTTTGTGTTCCATATGGTTAATATATTTTATTAGTTTACTGGAAATATTTGGCATGGCTCCCAGAGTACTGTGAGAATAGTGTTTTAGAGAATACTTCACAGGTGAGTACATCCAACCCCTGGGAGCACAAGGCAAGACAGTATTATTAAAAGTTATATTCATAATATATTAGTAATAAGAGAAATACAGCCATTAGCTCCAGCCTGGGGATATGAATAAAATATAATTTCACATCAGTATGTCACTTCATAACAGTAAGGGTATGAATTAATTATCCTCAGTATGATTTAATAGAAAACTGATTGCTGAATTTGCAGCCATTCTTAGAGATATTGAAACTCTCTAGTCCTTACTGAGCAGTCTGGAGTTTGTATATTTGGCATTATGCTAGTTTTGTCTATGCACATGTGCTGATTTTCTGGTTTCTGAACTCCTGCCTGTCTCTGATATTGAAACTGGGTTTTGGACTGTTGAGCATTTGGGTCCCACTTCCTGGTTCCCTTGCGTGTGCGTTACACCGTGGGCTTGCACCTTCTGTGAATCACCTTAACTTTGACACGTGTCCCACCTGGATTGCTCTAGTATTCGACAGGTGCCAGAAGTATGACAGAGCAGGTATGGAGGGGCACACCTGTGCTGTAACATGCGTGTGCAGATCTCATAGCTCCCAAATCCACGTCAGGCCCAGATGTCACTGCATGTGAACGAGCTGGAGATCAAGTCCCGAGGGTCACCCAGGTTTGTGGGCACCCAGACAAGTACATGCCCTGCTTTCCATGTTCTGTCCTTGTTTACAGGCCCTTAACCTTACATTTCTTTCTAAGTGGTTTGTCCAATTCACTTAGCTATACTTATGAAGGCTTTAAGAGCCTTAATGACCTGTTCCACTGCAGGAGGCAGGAAGCCAAATTTTGCTCCCGGCAGGAAATGTGCTTAATATTCAGCACAGTGAATCCCTGCAAGGAAGGGATTGTTCATAATTATACCATCCTCACCAGATACATCCATATGTAAAACTTTTTATCCCGGTAAAAGTAAAAGTGCAGAGCATGACTTTTTGAAGTGTGCAGGTTAATGACCTTGACTGTGCCTGCACAGTTTTCAAAGTTTAAAGCTCTAGCTCATATTAACTTCTTGAGCATGTCAGGACACTTGGAGAGGACAAGATTTTTGAAAACGTCAATAAGACAGTACACCTAATACTTTCTACACTGCCAGTCAAAAATGGTATTGCTCAGATGGGTATATGTGCTATTCTGGCATTTTTCATGTTTTTGACTTTATTTGTTTGAAAACTGTAGCTAAATGGCCAAGAGTAGCACTGACTTTTGTGTGAGCTGCGTAGCAAGGAATGCTCAAAAGCGACAAAATGATCAGAATAGTCAGTGAGTCAAGGTGTAAACCGTACAAAGGAGCGGACGGCACGTGGGAAGCAGTGACTTTATGCAAGCACGACAAGGTAGTGTGACAAGGTCAGCAAGGCTAGTGGAAGACCTACTAAATATTAATAAAGCACAATTGTTGTGTATGTCCTGTTTTTACATTCATTATTGGCATGTATCTTATGACCAAAAAAGAACCCCTGAGCATTTCTGTGACTGCCAGTGTATTTGACAATTGGATGATGTGACTTTCATTTTTACCCAATGTAGTAAAAGCAAATTAATTAGCAGAGTGCCTTTATGAACAGGATTATAGATGCTTTCTCTTATATTGTTGACTGCAGCTCAGGCAATAAACTCCATTAGACCAATCCAGCTAAGGAAATGATTTGTTTTAAACACTTTGAAGACCAGATGCCAATGTCTGCACACAGAGCTGGCAGTACATTTGCATCGCAATGGAGGGACGGACGCTGAACAAGTGTGACCTCACCTCCTAGAAATTGCATCACAACTGACTTTTTTGCATTTCGTCGTGCTTGTATTATAAATCGCAATGTATGGAAATGATTTGTTGTTCTGGATTTCTCAGAACCACGGACACGTTATGTGCTGCTGGGCAGCTGGCCACAGTTTTGTCATTTCTTGAATTTTTTGAATGTGGAAATGCTGGAGAGCACATTATCCAGAGAGTTTCTGCTCAGAAAGTGGCCACAGCAGGGACAGAAGGAAGTGTTGTGCCAGCGACAGAAATGGAGACGTGAGCCCAGGAAGCGTGCTTGTGTTTTCGTGGTGGGTATCATATCTACACCGCGTGTCTGTCTTTCTCTGGGCGACTTGCGGCTCTGCTGCAGGCTGCTTGCCTTGAGGTCTGTTTACTTGGCTACATGTTCTTGGTCATGATGGTTTCAGATTACACATGCTCAATATTTCTGTGCTACACCGTCTCTGAATCCCAGGGTGAATGATTTTGTATCTAGTCAGCAGAACCACGTGAAAATGGAGTGAACCAAATATTTTCATTACTTGCAGGAAGAATACGATGTGGGTGGGGAAAAAAGTTTAATAGTTTACAAAAAACACATTTTGGTTGTGTAGAAGTTTACAAAAGAACAGTGAATTTCATAGATCGCACTTCTGTCTTCTCAGGACTGTGTCCTGAACTGTCTCCGTTATATTACTGAGGTAATGAAGGAAAAGTGACCATTACAGTCATAGTCATTATTACCTGGGTCTTCACGTAGTGATGTGTCACCAAACTCCCTTTTCCTTGCTCAGACAGAGCATGGCCAAACCCCACCCCCTCACCCACCTCCAACACGCTATTCAGCCGCAATGTCTCCTATAGTGTGTGTCTTTATTGACACTATTGCTTGGTTAAGAGACATCACTGGTGTCCTCTGTGCCAAGGCTCTGAAGGCTGGACAGGAAATGCTCCATGAACTGACCTCAGCTGCTCATTGTATATTTGCCATACAGTCAGTGAGATAAAGTGAGCTGGTTGATTGACCTAATTTTAAACTTGTGGGCAGCTGCACAGTGGAAGGTGTTCATACTATATCTCACACAGCCCTTTTATTCAGCAGAATTACAGAAGCAATCTGAAAGCACACAGTTTTGTTCTATGGTAATCAACTGTTTTGTGATGTATTTTTGCATTGCAATTGACAGTAATGGATTTGTGTCAGTTACGTGAGTCAACCTATCTCTTTCTGTTCCTGTGACAAGGCATCATTATGGACCATTATAGAGGCTAGATGGCATTTCAGTTGAATGAATTTGAGCGCGGTTTGAAAGGCAAGACCACACTGAGACATTAACACGTGGGCCAGGAAACAATAGATCGACCTAAATAGGAAAAGAAATTAATACACTCAAAATGAAAATGGCCGTGATTTAGGAAAGGGAAATGAAGGTAATCTGTCACACAAAAACTTGTAACACTAAAAGGCTGTCACATTTTCGCTTCTGCTGCAGGTGGCAGTGGCATTCATACCTGTCCAATGCTACTCTGAGCTCACGTAAGACAGAAGGCCAAAGAAAGTTCTCGAGGTCTTAGAGTTAAGGTATGATTACTGAGGAGAGGCTAAGCACAGGGAAAGAGGACAAGGTGGCGGAGCAGTGTGCCATGCGGCCTCATGCAGGAGAATTTAATAACGCAGCACCCGCAGGCCTTACTCACTTCAGCTTAATTTAGCGCCGGCTGCAAGCCCCGCAGAGGGAGAGTGGGACAAGAGCAGTGATTGTGAAAGGAACTTGCTGTCTATCAGCTAACGGTACAAAAACCGCGTTCCTCTCCACTTACACATAGTCTTAATTAAACATCCAATGGGAATGTATTTGTGTCAAGTGCAAAAGGAGCTTAATATTACAGCATTCTATGGCTTAAATAAGGTGCAGATATAAATTCGGCTTCTGTATCTCTGATACTTATGAATGTTTGATTAATAGAAAGGGATAAAGAGTGAGTGTTTTTCTGAATGGTGGTAAAGACTAATTTTGAGTTCTCTATTTAAAATGCACTTAGCCTTATTAGGTCAGCAGAGCTGAAACATAATCAGGTCTGGGTGTCTCATCCATGTATGTCACAAAAGTGTTTAAAAACTGGTAACAGAGAGAAAGTATGGCCGCTTCATTTAATTAGCATTAATGCCTAATTAATTTAATCTATTACCTAAAATCTGTCCAGAAATCAAGTGGTGAGATTATGCACAATGAGACAAATTCACAATGGTTAAACAGTTTATCTTGGCTCAGTGTGTTTCCATTACAATTTTTTAACAGAATAAAATATAAAAATAGTTTTGAAATGTAAATAAGAAATTTACAGTTTGTGATTTAAAAATGCACTTTATGAACCTTTAAAAGTGGTACTGGACTTACAGTGTGCTGGGATTCCCAATGTGTAATACCACCCTTTTAACAAAATTGTCTTTTTTTCGTTTTTGCACTTGACAGTAGTTAGTTACGATTTTGATTTTAGAATTAGAGTTGTGTTTCATTTCATGATACTTAATATAACCTGCTTATCAATGAGAAATGTACTTTATTGTTAACCGAACACAGTAGACCAGCTGCCTCAGTAGCTCACCAGACATGGTCAAACATACCAAATACCGTTGGTGATATTCAAATTGACAAGTTGACACCTATGTTAATTTGCATAATTACTCTTTGTAAACATGCTGGAAAATTATGCACTGCCACCAAGTGAATGGGGTGCATGTTGAGTTGTGCCTACGTTTATGTATCTGTACACTGAAGCTCTCTTGCCACAAGCTGACGTTTGAGGCAACGGGGAGGATGTTATCGAAATGCTGTTGTGAGATGGGGTGGATTTGAATGAGAAAACACAACCAAGCACTTTCCTTTCGAAGCTCACCTGGTCAGGCTAAGGCACAGACGTCTTCCCAAGAACTGAGAACAGCCAAGGGATCTGTCTGTGTTAGCACTCCTAGCGATGCATCTTCCTTTCAACAGGAAGTGCTTTTTATAGAGTATCGCGGCCACCGGTGTCCCCACGGACGGTGGGAAGAACACGGGGCCGCTGGAGCTCGTTTCTAGGTCTAGGAGAAAGAGTCTGAGGGAGCTTATTTGGAGCAGTGCTCCGCTGAGCGCGCTAGCCTCCCTGCAGATATCTGCACAGGTCAAAGTGCGCGGGTCAACTGCAAGGGACAAGCGATAGGAAGTAGCCAATCAGACCGCAACAATGACTGGCTCAGCAGTGTGCGATGATTATGATTCCAGTGAATTCACGCTCTGGAGTAAAGCCACTGTGTGTTTATTGGGTGACGTGGAAATTCCCTCTTCTCAGCTTCAGTGGACAGTTAATGACTTTCAACTTCCCATTTGTGCCTGATTTAGAAGCAAGATGACGAAAGTGGAGTTATTGCCTGGGTAGTTTGAGGCATTGGCATGAAACATACTTGTGCCATTTACACTAAGTTTGTCGCATACATCAAAGTAACAACATTAAAATGTAACCTTATTTTTTAACGGCGGTTACTGAAGTTACTGAACAAGGAACAAACGCCTGGGTGAAAACAGATTTGAGTGATCATTTTTTCTACACGTTACATACACCTGAGTCAACAACAAAAGGTTTTCTTCATAAATCCTTTCACTCAAGAGGTCCGCTGTGGTAGATACATAAATGGCAAAATCAAATCTGATTAGTTGTTTTGGTGAGTTTAATTTCATTTTATGGTTACCTAAATATTTGCGTGTCTGAGAAGATCAACATAACCACAGGCAATTTCAGCGAGAAAGAAAGGAGGAAATACTGTTGATATGCTTGCAGTTTGGCCGTGCCATTTTTGATGCCCTCTGAATTAATTTGACGTCTCTTTTCATGATTTGTACATATCACTGATTCGGTTGAGGAAGTTCAAGAGGCTATATGTTTACCAAAATATGCACCCTGCTACTGATATGCTAATTATATCCTGGGTCTGTAGAGTGTGCCAAAACGGCTGTGTGTGTGCAAGAACAAAGGCAGAGCAAAGGAGGAGAGGCACAGGGCTTTTCTCGGGACGAACGTAGACTGCGACAGTCACTCTTGTCCTGTAGAGCCCAGCTGCATTGCTGTAGACACAGAAATGAAAAGAAATTGTTGATATGCCAGATGCCAGGAGAGCCCCAACAGCTCAGACAGAGAGTCTTTGTGACCACCACCCCCCCTGAGTGCCAGCAGTGACATCTGGAATGAGACTGTCCTTTTTCATTGTGACTCGCTGTCCTTCCCGCGCGACCTTCTCCACGACAGCGACTCGAGCTCCAAGCTCCTCCTGCTCCTCCGTGAAATACCTGCTCTGTTATTTCATTGTTTTCAAAATCTGCTTCACCCAAGCAGGTCTGTGTTCCAGTCCGTGGACACTTCAGAGATGTCTATATATAAACATAATAACTAGCAGCGCTAAAAGCATTCCATTAACATGCAGTTATTATTCAGTAGTTTGTTTTGCAGTTTTTAACACTTGCATAGCTTATTTTCATTTATTTATTTGTTTTTGAAATGCAATTTGCTATTTATACTAAATTTTAGCTTAATCATGGTCTTCAAGGGTAATGGCACAGTTGGTTTTTTATGGGCGCAGTGACATATTTCCACATGAGTTGTTACACACACTGAGACAATGAGACATTTATATCTCAGGCATTACACAGTGTGACAGCATTTGCCATCTCCAGTAGACCTTTTCTTTAGGGGGGGTTCAAGCCAAGCAAACTTAGAAAATGGCACAAATGGCTGCTGAGCAGAACAGGGAAGCAGGCTCATTAAAGATCTCCAGAAGGCTGTTGTCCTTCTAGCATCTGATGCTTAGTTTTGCTGATTTTGCTTTTACATGTAAAGTGGCCCAGCGTACATGTGCAAAGCATTTAATTCAGGCAATGCCTGGCTAGAAGAGTGTGTGTGAGTGTGTGTGTGTGTGTGTGTGTGTGTGTGTGTGTGTGGGGGGGGGGGGGTGCTGTTCCCTAAAACCACCTGATGGTTCGTTACGTTTGGCTGTTGGGTGAAACTGATGCTCAACTGAGGCATATGACAGAAATACAAAAAGGCCAGCCGGTCCAGAATGTTTACAGGACAGAAGCCAAATCCCTGCTCCTGAGGACACAGATGAGCTAATATCCAGGCCTGTTTCTGAATCCGGTCCGGGGCCTTGTTAGTCCCCTAAAGGCAGGAAAGGTTTCAGAAAAGGTGCCAGAGCTTCTCTAATGACAAGATCATCTTAACAACTAGCTGCGCTTGAGTGTATTCAGCAAGCAGACTGTTTTGGGGTGCATAATTAGACTGTGTGACAAATTGAAGAAATAAAGATGAATAATTGTATACAAGAATGCCTTTCCAGAAAGCAGTGCCTGCCAACAAACTCTGTTTTTTAGCCTCATAAAATACTTCAGGGCTTTTATTATTATTAATTTGTTTAACAGACATTTTAATCCAAAGAGGTTTGTCCAGATAATGTCAGGTATTTACACAACACTGCATCTACGAAGGTAGTATCAGCAAGGACATTTTTTCAAGGGTACAACAGAACTTATCCTCCCAGGATCTGAAAAGTTTAAAAACCCTTTATTGTTAAGGCACATAATATGCTGCTCTACTACCCATGCCCTGTAAGGACACACTGCACCCTGTCACCAAAACGTAACTTTTTAAATTTCAGTTACATACATTACAAATTCAATTACAATTACAAACGTGTTATGCGGCCCTTGCATCAAGCAAGTGGGACAGCAGTGAACACCAATGACTACTGAAGACAAAGGCATGATGACTGACGATGACGATGACTTTTCTTGCAAGATGAGCAGAAAGTGGCGGCACGGTTGTGTGGTGGTTAGCACTGTTGCCTCTCACCTCCAGGCCTGGGGTTCCATTCCCACCTTGTGTGTGTGTGTGTGTGTGTGTGTGTGTGTGTGTGTGTGTGTGTGTGTGTGTGTGGAGTTTGCATGCTCTCCCTATGCGTGGTGGGTTTTCTCCGGGTGCTCTAGTTTCCTCCCACAGTCCAAAGACATGCAGGTCAGGTTGATTGGTGTGT
>JABJVR010000021.1:8176046-8206916 GCA_025773905.1 Chitala chitala
CCCCCCCCCCCCCCCCCCCCCCCCCCCCCCCCCCCCCCCCCCCCCCCCCCCGAGCGCGCACGGATCGGCGGGGGGCCGGGGTGGAGTGGTTGTGGGACAGATGGTCAGTCAGTGTGACGGCAGTAACAGAAGCAAAGCCTTGTATGAGCCACAGATCAACCTGCGCACTAAATAAGAACATCCTCAATGTCTTCATCTTCTCAGCCTTTCTTCACTTAAGGTGTTAAGGTGGTGTTCTCGATTCCTAAGGTAGAGTTCCATAAGCACTATAAATAAACAGTGGCCTATATAGTGACTGCCTTAAAGGATACTGATGGCATAGCATGGCCTTGCAGTTTATGATTAGTACAAAGCATTGAACAATGTTAACTTCATCTGGATGTTCATATATTTAGATAGTTTAAGTATTAGATGTCTTAGGTTAAATAGAATTACAGCATTGTTCTGTTGGTCAAATATCCACTTCCACAATCCCAAATTCAAGTAAAGATTTTTTCTTAAGACAGTCATGAATGTATTTTTTAACAGAAACTAAGTTTGTTGTGAAAAAAGTATATCAGATTTTTCCTGCATACATACATACATGCCTACATACATACATACATACAGATGCTTATCTTGTTTCAAGGGTTGCTGGTAGCCTGGAGCCTAACCCAGGCAGCCCTGGACACAAGGCAGGGAACACCAGGACAGACAGGGTGCCAGCACATTACAAGCATGATATATATAATACTTGGAATAAAAAACAAATCACTTATATTATTGTCATATAAGACACAATTTTAGTCTGTTGTGACTTTAAATTCCTAATAAAGCAAATCTAAATATATGGCTTTGATGTGTTCTGACAGGAGTAATTCTGGTGAGAGTACTGCTTAAGCTGTCTCTTGTGTCTCTAACTAGGAAGGTACAAATTCAATAATTATTTATAAGAAAAAGCACTAATGTTATTCATATATAAAAAACCTTCAAATGACCTTATAGTGCAAAATGATAAGTGCTGCACATCAAATACTGTGCTATACAATACAGGGGAAAATGTATTCATTGGTGCTCAAGACCAGTGATTGTCCTGGAGTTACAAGGTCAGCGATGTGCTGTTAATGTGAAAAGAAAGCGTTTCTCTGCTCTTTACCATGTGACAGACTCGCCTGCGTATCCTTTTAAGTCTTTATTTTTCTCATTCTCTTATTTTGACATTTTTTTGGAAGAAACACAAAGCTGTTGTGACATTGTTACGATTCTGTTGGTAAGATTTTACCTCTTCTTTTACCATTTTGCCACTCCTCTTCCTCTGATCACTGTAATCTGAGCGCAGCGTACGGCCCCTTCCAAACACCGAAATGTCACAACAACGAAATGTCTCGAGAACAGCCAGTTTTCAGCCCATTTGACCACAACCATTCTCCGCCAAACCTGTGGATTGGAAACTGACACTTCTGTTCCATTCTAAAACAGGACTTGCTTAACTGTGCTTAGCTGTGCTTGTCTGTGTTTACATCGATCCCTCCGCTCCTGATTAAGTGTGTGTGTGTGTGTGTGTGTGTGTATAAAGCAAGGGAATTGCTGATTGGCATACAGTTTTTAAAATTTTATGAAATATGTGTGAAGATAACTCAAAAGATGTTGTCAACCCTGGATGTGAGAATTGCCATAATCTAGATGTATCAGATTTACCATTTATTTGCAGTGACTCAGTAAGATTTGTAAAAATGTCTTTTCCTTGCATTTTTTAAAAAGCACTTGTACACACTCTTGCACATTTGTTTGGTGACTGTCAAATAACTGCAGGCAGGGAAACTGTTAGAGCCGCGGCAGTAAGACAGGGTGCAGGCAGGGTGTGTGGTGTTTACAGCCATAACAGAGCAAGAGGTGTGAGGCCGAGATGAGAGCTGCGCCTCACACAGGGTCGTCCTTACTGTACTCACTGCTGCTGCGGGAACCAGGGCTCCGTCACACTGCTCTCCGGCTGCCCCCCCCGTCCAGTGACCTCCTGTCCCCCTGTCAGCCTATGTCATGTCACACACTACCCATGTGACAGGCCCAGCACAGCCATCCCACTCACTATCACATATATGTAACGTGACGTAGACACGCTGGACACAGAGCATTTGAAGTTGAATCATTTATGACTTACTTTTTATACCTTCTCGCATCGTTTGCTGTTTGAAATAAATTTGAAATGCTTAACTGAATGTGTGGAATCAGTAAAAAGTAAAAACGTGAAGACGTATGAGTGGACACACGAAAGAAACCAAAATATCCATTAAACACACACCAACTGCAAAACTACTGTAGCCCTGAGAACGCTTTAAATCTTCATGAGTGCATTTTTTTATCTTCCTGTGCTTAAACATCACAGCAGTCCTAGTTTATATTACAATTAATCACAATGAACCAACCGAAACCATGTAGGTGATGAATATATTTGGAAATTTACCTGCAATGGATCAGTCAATGCATCTCTATGCAAGTATCATTGGAGTGTTAAAGTGTAAGGCAGGATGCATCTCGAGGGTGTTGTAATGATACTGTTTAGCACTCTTCAACAAGGAATAATACATGACTATGAACAAGAGGGCACAGTGTCCTGAAATAAAACTCCGCTGGCCAAAGTGTCCAGACAAAAATGATTTGCTTAATGTTCGTCTGCCTCTTGAGGTGAACTGTTCTGGAATATGAAATATCCTTTCACTCTCCAGGCTGAAGCAAACACAGCCTTGACCAGATCTGCTATATTTGGACCTGGATCAGGAAACACTGCTGTTGACATCATTGTATTCTAGTGTTAAATAGCTGATTTAGAAGAAATCAAATGTTCTGTTGCTTTCACAACAAATCCTCCTACTTACTGTGCCACAGTGGCTGCTGTTATAGGGAGCTGCCATTAGTTGTTTTGTAATGGCTGTTCCTGTGACTTTCTTTCTGGCAATAGCTAAAGTTGTTTGGGAAGACTTGTAGCTCTGAGAAATCTCTCTGACAGAGAAGGCAGTTGGTATGTACGAAGCTAAGTCCTAAAAATCACTGAAACATCATCGGCCTAGTTTTTTCTCCCCCTCTGGGCTGTTGGTTAAAATGTCATGTTTCAGATATGACTCTGGCTAACAGCTTTGCTTCATGAGAACAAATTTCAAAACAAAAATCAGTTCTCTAGACCTATATTCCTTTTTATGCTGCAATTTAAATTTTTGGAGATCTGAGTGATACATTATAGCACTTCCACCTTAATCCATAGGCGAGGATAGACCTTTTTTTTTTTCTTTTTTTTTGTTCCTGACCTTTGCAGGATGTGGCTCACGTCCACATGAAAGCCAAAATCCCTGCCGACGGACTGTCCATCGTGGCAGATGGAAAGTAGGCTTACATGGCTCTGTACCCAGGAAAGAACTGCAAAGTCTGCAGTCACTTCAAAACTCTGTCCAACAAAGCTTAACTAGAAGCTGATTCCGGCCCTCTTATTACTACACTTGCCAGCTTCTTACCACTGCTGGTGTCCAAAGGCACCTGCCGGCAGTAGTTATTTTTCAGGTCTCTGATGCTTAACCCTTTGGACTCAACGTTCCTGACCACTCAATTAGACTGTGTTTTCTGAATGAATCCCTGCATCAGCTACGTCACAAACTGAAATTATAAAATATAAAACAAGGACACCTGGCACTGCAATTATTAGGTATAATTCACCTCTACAGATCCTGGTACTCCACTACTGCGGAGATCAGTACTGGAACACCAGTATGAGCTCTTAGAGTTAAGACGTTTGTTCAGAACACGTCTGTACGCAAGTAACACGTTCTTAGCGGGCGATTGAAACTGACAGATGAGAACAGAAAATTGTGTCTGTGATCCTGTGAAAGGTTAAGTTTCATGCATCCCAAGGCACACAGGTCATTTTTCTTTGTTGGGATTTTAGGTACTTGTTTCAGAAGGAGCCACTCCATTTTTTGGACCAGAGGCTGATACAACCATGAAAGAGAACTTACTGTATATGTCAAAAATATTAATTACACATGGAAAAGGCAAAACCAGAATTTCATCCATTCGGACTCTGACTTCAATAAGTAACATAAGATTGCTGTCTTTGTTAGTGTAAAACTTTCTGAATTATTATAATCACGTTGCTGACATTTAGATTCCTTTTTTTGCTACACTGTCCTGTTCTCTTCACAGTGATGGCTGGGCAGATCGAGATGAGGTGGTCGAGGGCTACGAGCAGGAAGCGGTGGGTGGCATTACCATGAAACTGCAGTCCGCCGAGGTCACTTCCTTTGACGACTACTTCCTGAAGTTGCGACTGGACACCAACACGAGGAACCCCTGGTTTGCAGAATTCTGGCAGCACCGCTTCCAGTGTCGAATCCCTGGCCACCCGCAGGAGAACGTGAACTTCAAGAAGAACTGCACAGGTAAGCCTGTACAAATATAACCAATGAAGACAGATTAGAATTAACGATGCTTGAGGTTATTGCGAGTGCATCCGTTAGGGAAATGACACGTGTGAAGACAGTTAAAACGTCTGTTTTCAGCATACAATAGCAGAAACATGAGATAGTATTTTCCCAACTAAGCATATACTGTATTTTTCATTTGTGAGTCTTATTGTGTAATTGTTTATATTGGTTTGCTTGAAATGTTGGTCTTTGTAACATTGTTGTTGTTCTTTCTTCATTTATCCTTTTTTGCTGACAAAGCTGATCTAGGTAAATGATATGTTTGTACTGCAATCCATTGGTCACTTTGTGATCTGTACCCTGCAAGGCACATTCAAGCACTTCAGCTTATGTCCTTCATAACTTGAAACATTGCTCAGAAAGCAAGTTTCCAGTTAAGTGCAGCGTATATAGTTCTGGAATACTCACAACAGACAGACTTAAATTAGCAGCTGGAAGAACATTAGTGTATGAATGTTTGCATGTGGAGAAACCCATTGAGCATAAAGCAATAGAATAGAATGCATCTCATATATTTCTTCCTTTTAGAAAACTCAAAAGAACATTTCTTTTAAAGTGTGCGGTAGAAACATAATGACTTCTGTTCATCAGCTCATCAGCTTTAATACTTCAAAGCGACACTTGGGTAGATGTTTCTCAGTTCACTGTGCATCTTCACTACTTGTTGGAGTGTTAGTGTGCTATGATGGAGAAATTCAGCAATGCCGTTATAGTTTGCTTTTGTGTCACCTCTGCTGTTTCTTTGCGTAGAGCTGCAAGATGGTAAGTGTATATTTAATAACGAATTAAACTCTGTTGCACTGTACTTTGAGATAGAAGTGGAGGTCCACTGGTATAGAATGCTCTGGGCTGATATCTGTATGACTTCTTTTATTGATGACAAACAGCACAATGGTTACAATAAACTCAGAGATGATTGGATCCTCACAGCTCAATGTTTTTGTCTAAATAATTGATTCGTTGTGACACACGCTTTTCCACTCAGAAACGCCTCTGATTGGTAAAACCAAATTTAAGACATCAAGCCTTCGATGCACGTAGCAAGCTTCCGAAAACAAATGGTTCAAGAAATCTGAGAAGTTCACCTTCGTGTCTCAGTGTCACTTTAAGTGCCATGCAGTAATCGTTTCCGATCGGCTAATTAAATGAAGCTAGTTTCTGTGAAGTAATTGCCAGCACGGCGAGGCTAATGCTGTAAATAAACCACAGCACTCGGAGCATCTATCTTTTGACCTCTGAAGTCATGAGAGCTACAGGCTCTTTGATGCACTGACGTGACAGCGATGTAACGACAGCACGGCTTGCGCTACGTCACCGTGAATTCTCTTTTTTTTTTTATTTACATTTTAATACGTGTTGTATTAAAATGCCCCCGACAACATCCTCCAAACGTAAGACTTGCTCTGCTGCCTTTTTGCATGTCGCCCAAAGTCTGACGCCAATGTGTAACCAGCAGTGGGTCTACACATTGGGCCATCAACAAAGAGGGTTTTGGGATTCGTTTAACACATCAGATATTGTGTTACAACTATATAACAACTCAGCTACATCGCATATCCCACAATACTATTTTGCTTCACTGATAAGTTAATGGAGTTATATAATAAGTTAATAAGAGTTATATGTGCATGCCGGAAAGTTCAAAGGTTGTGACCTTCGAGACAACTGTTTTGTAATGCAGCGAATGTCTCAGTCATGAGGTACGATAGTAAACATCTGAAACTTACTGTAAAAAGTCCAGTCAACTGTAAGAAAGTGAATTATGCCTTCCCCTTGTTCTCTGTCTGTCTGATCTTGTTATTGCATACTCACTATTACACATAATATAAAACACCAGATGGCTTTTAGTTTTAATAAATCAGGGTTATATAAAGTACTTTGTTTGGCGCCCTGACGGTTTGGGGTAAAGACTGTTGATTGTTGGGGTGGTAATAAATCTTTTTGACACTGTTTTGAATGCATTATATAAATAGCAGATATCACTGACTCTTTATCCCACAGTCTCACCTGCAGTCTTACACACACATTTATGTCGTTTTTAGGAATGCACAAGTCACGATTTTTACAATGAGAACAACTTGAGCTTTTATTAATAAATTTGTCTGAAATCCTCCTGCATAAAATATATGAAATTTTCGTAATACATCACAAACCGTATATTATTTTTTTATTCAGAATAAAAGCAAATGTCATTAAAAGAATAATTTTGTTTTAGAGTTAATAGTACATTTTTTGAAGAACGTATGTCCATTTAGGTATGTCGTTTAAATTATACATTAAATTATTAATTTTTAATTTTTAATGAATTTTTAAGTCAGCTGCTAATTAAATATGAAACAAACTGAATACATCCTTTACCTACTGTTAGACAAAAAGAATATTAATAACATTTTCTTATATTGGTAATAATTTCATGTTTATTTTCAAGGCAGCTATGCAAATTTATAGTCCTTTCATCAAGATGACTTTGGGGAAATTATTAACAGGAAAATATTATAATGATTTTTTTTACACTCTGTAATTACTTTCTAATAATATTTGAGAGGAATTTATTAAAAACATACACAAACAATACATACTGTGGTTTGAAATCTACATAAAACCAAGATCTTAAAACTGTTTGAGAATTTTGAATTTTGTCTTTCTACTGTTGCTCTACATAAGATGTTTTAACTGAATTTACAGTTACATTTAGTCTTTAACTTGACAGGTTTGTCAATAATAGTATTTATCCTTTAGTTGGATTCTGGGCATTATAACGGAGCACTTGTTAAGATTTACACTTGAACCTTATTAGTTAATTTCCTTAATCACTACACAACTAAGATCCACATATACCACCTGTGGTTGCCAGTTACTATGGGGTTTTTAAAATACGGAGCCAGTTTGATGGTCTTACATGTTTCTGCCCAATGTCAAAGTGTCGCAAAACTGTGAATTTAATATGAATATTTTAACATTCCTGTGAAGTATTAGAAAACATTAGTGGCTGTAACTGAAACATTTTGTGTTCTGATTAATAACAGGCAGATTATTATGCTTCACTGGGCTTCATGCTAGCTTGGTGATAGCAATGAATTTTGAACTGAGTCATCTATGCTTCATATACTGGCAAAATCTTACATTTAAAAACGTCTCCCAATAGGATTCGTTGGGTTTTTTAGGTCAGTGGTGTTCATATTCTCAACAATTAACAGCAGCAGTTATACCAGTTATGCAGCCTTAGTTCCAAGATCTTGCATTTTTAATGTTCAGGTTTGAATATGCTGTATCTTAAAGTAGCAGTTCTCTGAAATACATGCTTAAATTTAGTATTATAGATGTACCTATAACAGACAGTTATATAACAGAATGGATTTAGTTAAAAACATGTAAATTATCTGGCTTTATTGTGCATTGTAACAACTAGGTTCTAAGGCAAATATGACTTTATGGCAATAATTTCATGAAATATTTTATATGAAGAGTAATTTATATGTTCAGTGGTAAGGTGTAGCAAGACATATATAAAACAGTCGCATACAAAAAATTAAGACAGACCTGTAGACCATTATATTAATTAATTGTATTAATTAAGGCACACTCAAAAGCAGTTTGTAAACAGCATAAAATTACCATAATGTTCTAAATTCATTGCCTATCGCCTGTAATGTAACCTGCTTCCTTAATGATAGAGTGTCCAGTGACATAAGGCTTTGATGTTTTATTCTGGGTGCATAAATGTTTCTTGGGGATTTTCTGTTTAGAAAGACATTAAAGTCATGTCACCATTACGCATGTCACTGGTTCGGTGCTAAATAAGGGCAGTGGGAAACGCAGTCGATTGTTGCTCAGCGCAGGTTAGAACACCTGTGATGTTTCGCTCAATACTGTCTGTCCTTTCATATACATATCCACTGTGGTAGGAAACAGTTCTGTCTGTTGCCCATGGCAATGCAGCAGAGACTCTCTGGACACCCTATCGTTACCTCTGTGATGTGCAGATTATATTGTGCTGCAATAGAAAAAGAACATGGCTCAATATCAGCTGCCTCTGCCCTTCCTCGTCGTAATAAAATGTACAGTAGTTACAGGTTTGATGATACTTTGTTGTATGTACCTTTTTCCCCACAATACTGTAATTTTCTGGTGCATGTTGTCAAGCATGAGAAATTACAGAACAGCGTCGTCATGTGCTACAGCAGTGGCCGTGAGATAAACCTTCATCCTCATGGTAACTGTTAGAGGAGCAGAGGAAGGAGACAAATTACGGCAGCATAATATAATTTCTGCTACAACCCAAGCAGCACAAAATGTAACTTGCATACAGCTGTGGTAAACATGAACGTCCGAGTGCACACGCGTGTGTTCCTCATGACATCTCCTCCATGATCGTTATGTTTGTCACATGTCCTTCCAGGGTACGAGAACCTAGAGGATAACTATGTGCAGGACAGTAAAATGGGCTTCGTTATCAACGCCATCTACACCATGGCCCACGGACTGCACGACATGCACCGCGCACTCTGCCCGGGCCACGTGGGCCTCTGCGACGCCATGGAGCCCATTGACGGGAGCAAGCTCCTGGACTTCCTGCTCAAAACCTCTTTCACAGGGGTGTCCGGGGAGGACGTGTGGTTCGACGAAAATGGCGACACGCCCGGAAGGTATCGCTTCCTAGCCAACGTTATGATCAGTCTCCTGCCTCAGCCTGCAAAATTATCTGGGTTACGTCGGTATTTATTCCAGTTTTATTGACATATACGTTGGCTGCAACTTTTTATGCAGAGCAGTTCAGGTCACAATCAGGGCTCTCAATGGATGACATAGCATTAGCCCCCGTCAGACTTAAACACAGGATTGGTCTGGGTCTCCAACCCTAAACACCCTTCAGTTGATCCTTCACAAATACAAGAGCACCATAAATGTACACAAGCTACAGAATCCGTAGCATTTGTAGTTTTTAATGACGAAGATGACCCGCTTTAATCCGCAGCCCCAGTGATAACGTGCGTACCCTCCATTACCGTGTCATGGCCTGTCCAGATGTGACCACATGTCCCTGTTCCTGAAACAGGTATGACATCATGAACCTGCAGTACGTGGAGCCAGGGCAGTACGACTACATCAACGTGGGCTCCTGGCACGAGGGAATTCTCAACATCGATGACGACAGGATTCTCATGAATCGCAGTGAGATGGTTCGCTCTGTGTGCAGTGAACCGTGCTCCAAGGGCCAGATCAAGGCAGGTTCTTTACCAAACCCTTCATCGGAGAACTTGATTATACTCAATTCATTC
This sequence comes from Chitala chitala, assembly GCA_025773905.1. Lineage (NCBI taxonomy): Eukaryota > Metazoa > Chordata > Actinopteri > Osteoglossiformes > Notopteridae > Chitala > Chitala chitala. The sequence continues at coordinate 8,185,774 of JABJVR010000021.1, forward strand.
ATTTATCTTTGACCTTGTGGTATTATGTAGAATGAACTTCTTGTATTCTGACTAGTCTTTTCCTGTTACTAAATGACATCCTAAACTTTTGTTAATCTGTTATGAAATATACTATTCAGAAAATATGTCCAAGCATGTTTTTAGTGGCTCTAAAGTGCCTGTTTTTTATGTAGCACAGAATCACAGTGTTTCTTGAGCATCATGTTGATAAGAGTTAATTAACCAAATAAGACTGATGTATATCTAAAGGAATGAAATAAAGAAGTAAGACGTATTGAATTAAAGGTTAATCCAACCATTTCTTCTGGAAAAGCAACCCATGGTGGGTCCTGGTATTAGGTTGGCAAATTCTGCCTAGGATTAGCACCAGATGGGTTGGCCCATAAAAACGACACTAGCAGGAACACCTGCTGAGTAGCAGCTACACTGTATGTGTGCTGGTGTTTAGTGCGGGTGTAACTCTGTGCATTTTGAATGGCTGATCTCGGCCTCTCAGTCGTGTCGCTCCCGTTCGTCTGTCCGCCCCCGCCGTAGGTGATCCGGAAAGGTGAGGTGAGCTGCTGTTGGATCTGCACCTCCTGCAAGGACAACGAGTACGTCCAGGACGAGTTCACCTGCAAAGCGTGCGAGCTGGGCTGGTGGCCGGACGAGGAGCTCGAGGGTAAGCAGGGAGAAGTCGTTCCGCCCCTCTGCCTGCTGGAGGCAGAAATTCCGGAGATCACCACAGCCGGAGCTGAAATCTTGTCTCCTGCGGCCGCTCTGAACATTGCTACAGTGTAGAGCGTAAACACCTGCTGATTGTCGCAGGAGCTCGTCTACGTCGTGCCAAGGCTGCTGGTCTGGCAGACTATGTATCGAAGTGTGCCGTGTTAAGGAACGCTGTATTAGTGTCCGTATCACGTTTGCTACTTACGTATGTCTACTGTGCATCCTCATCTTGTCTTCACCAGCCCAAAAAACGCACTGCAGAATAATCCATCATCTCCATTGCCCCTATACTGGAGATTCAGTGCAGACCCACTTAAAACATCTGTCCCAGATGTTTTACGGCGATAATGTAATAGGGGCTGATCAGATGTCCTAATGAATCGAGTCAACACATACAAGCGCAAACTTGCCACATGGCAGTGTAATTAAGTGCAATTACTTGTCTTAGTATCTTGCAGCAGGTGTCATAAATAATTTGCAAGAAACAAACACAAAGGACGACAAGACAAAAAGCAAATATTCATACATTCATAATCAGCAGACAAACATGGACAGCATTAGCATCATCACACTAAAATAATGTCTAATGTCTGACGCACCTGGAATTAAACACACAACTGTTTTATTTACTTCTGCCTTTATCCATCACATGTCCTAATTCTGCTGGCTGGATTTTGCTGTTAGTTTAACAGCTGGTGTCAGTGTGCATAATGTGGGTAAGGAGAGTCTTGTAATGTGTCAGTCCCATCAGCAGCAATAAGTAAATCTGCTTAGAGAAACTGCTGGTAACACTTGACAGCAGTTTTGTGGAACTGAGTTGGCAGGCGATGATGAAAGCCAGGTGGTCTGAAACAAGAGGAGCAGAAGAACTGGATAAGAATCTGCTTAAAGGAAAAACAAAACTGCATGAAAACAAAACTGCATAAATATATATGTACACTCTTCATATCCATATATATATATAGAGCGTACATATATACATACACACACAGTGTATATGGTACTTGTATATATACTGTATATACACTGTGCCCATTGTGTATACTGTATACAATATATCCACAGAAAGGAGAGCACGAGAAACCGAGAGATCATGGGTGGCAGGCAGTACACAAATTCACAGCACATTTGTGGCTCTTGGGCAGTATGCGATTCCTCTGGCAGGAGGATGCTTTCCAGTGCTATCCAGTTTATGTCCATCGTCAGACCTGCCACATTCTCGTTCGCTGCCTGCATTGTCTTTGGAGTGTCCCTGAACAGGGAGGAATTTATTTTTAGTTGGACTGAAAACCTACTTTAGCACATGGCGAATTTTTTGAAGCCGCAGCCGAGGCGCTAGGTTCAGATGGCTTATTTAGGACACCAGAGGTGATCGGAAGTGACGGCTTGGCTTTTTTTTTTTTTTTTTTTAATTCACTTTTAGATTCACGACTGTGCTGTCCTAGGCCACATTTAGACAAGTTAAATGTGAATACATTTTAAGAGGGCTAATGACAGCAGATATATTGTCAGCTTTCCCAGGAGTCAATTCTGGGAAATTCACATCATGTCATATTTGTAAAACTACACTCCCACAAGGTTTAAGTGTGCACAATTTACACAGGACAGTTCAAATTGAAAATTCCTACTGGCTAGTCCATTCACGTGTTGACAAAACAATGTATGTTCATTAACAATGTTTTATCATACAATATACATTGGGTGACTTTTAGTCCACAAACAGGAACACCTTCAGCTCAGACACTTGTCCGGCATACTAAAATAGGCTTTTAATAGTTTTTTCAGTAGCACACATGCAGCTTCCTAATGTGTGCGGTGGTGGTATTTGTTGTGGTACGTGTGGCAGTAACCTTTCAGCAGAGGTCCAGATCATTAAACTGTAGCCATTGTGTACAACCATTCAGCTCAATTTCAAACAAACAAAGTCAAACAAGCCCTCGGAAAACTAAAAGCACTTCAGCTGAATGAGGAAATGCTGTCAGCTCTTAGCACTCATAAAGTATGGAGAGGTCGTATTTCTGGGTTTTGACATGGCTCTTTTCTGTGCTGTCCTTGCAGGCTGCCAGCCAATCCCTCTGAAGTATCTCGAGTGGAGCAACGCAGAGTCCATCGTGGCCGTGGTGTTCTCGTGCCTTGGCATCCTGGTCACCATGTTTGTCACCTTCATCTTCGTATTATACCGGGACACCCCCGTGGTGAAGTCGTCGAGCCGCGAGCTCTGCTACATCATCCTGGCCGGCATCTTCCTGGGCTACATCTGCCCATTCACCCTTATCGCCCGGCCCAGCGTGGCCTCCTGCTACCTGCAGCGCCTCCTGGTGGGCCTCTCCTCCGCCATGTGCTACTCGGCGCTGGTGACCAAGACGAACCGCATCGCGCGCATCCTCGCGGGCAGCAAGAAGAAGATCTGCACGCGCAAGCCGCGCTTCATGAGTGCCTGGGCCCAGGTGGTCATCGCCTTCATCCTCATCAGCGTCCAACTCACACTGGAGGTCACCCTCCTCATCCTCGAGCCGCCGGAGCCCATCAAGTCGTACCCCAGCATCCGGGAGGTCTTCCTCATATGCAACACCAGCAACATGGGTGTGGTGGCTCCGCTCGGCTACAACGGGCTCCTCATCCTGAGCTGCACCTACTATGCCTTCAAAACGCGCAACGTGCCAGCCAATTTCAACGAAGCCAAGTACATCGCCTTTACCATGTACACCACCTGCATCATCTGGCTGGCCTTTGTGCCCATCTACTTCGGCAGCAACTACAAAATCATCACCACCTCCTTCTCGGTCAGCCTCAGCGTGACCGTGGCTTTGGGCTGCATGTTCACGCCGAAGATGTACATCATCATCGCCAAGCCCGAGCGCAACGTGCGCAGCGCCTTTACCACCTCCGATGTGGTGCGCATGCACGTTGGCGATGGCAAGGCCGACTGTAGGAACAATAGCTTGCTTAACATGTTCAGAAGAAAGAAAAATTCCTCTGGGAACTCCAAGTAAGTTGATTCGATCCAGGAAAGCTCACAGAGTACCTCTTACCAGCAGTTTTGAACTGTGCCTGAGCTCGTTATGTCAGCTTTGATTTCCTGAAAGGCACGTAGCTGTTCATGTGGTGGAACATGCACTAACTGACAAACTAAAGCACACTAACAAAGGCTGATGGATTACACAGCAATGCTAAATTTCTGCGATTATCTCTGTTAAGCTTTTTAACTTTTACACAAAGGTTTCAATGCCGCAGTCTGCTGCTGATATACAGTCAGATAAAAATAAGAACGCTTACAGTCATAATCCGTCAAGGATCTCTTTGTCATATTTTTAACATTTAAGCACTGAGGTTATTTCAGCTATAAAATTAAACCCCTTTACAGATCTGTCAAAGAGAATGACTCATGGTTATACAGCTTACACCTGCTGTGCTAAACTGTGGCACTCTGAAACTTTAGCTTGGCACTTCATTATCTGATTGTGTACTTTGAAATATTAATAAAGCAATTTCACTAAATAGCTATATATCAGAAAATGAGAGGGAAAAAAAGTAATTTTTTTGGGAAGTCTGTAGAAAAATGTAAAAGAAGTGATTTGATAATGATTAAGTGTGTCCAAATGATTACGTGTGCGTTGTGACATGAGTGATGTGTTTTCATGAACCAGAAATGCTTGTGTGCTTTTCCACCTTCGGGTTCCCATGAAGTAACGGCCGTCTTTATTCTGTTCATAGTTCTAATGGAAAGTCTGTGTCATGGTCTGAACCAGGTGCAAGACAGCCAGCCAAGGGGGAGCACATGTGGCACAGGCTGTCTGTGCATGTGAAGAAACAGGAAACGGGCTCGAATCAGACAGCAGTCATCAAACCGCTAACTAAAGCATCACACAACACCGGCCTCAGCTTTACTGACCTCAGCACTAAGACTCTGTACAATGTGGCCGAAGAGGACGAGGGCGACCCTGTCCGCTACCACCCGCCCACCAGCCCCCCCGCGGCCATGGACAGGCCCCCGTCTGGGCCCACAAAGGAAGGGGCGGGCCTGCAAGCGTACGCGGTGCAGCACCTGCAAAATCAACTCCTCCCCCAGCAGGTGGACATGGACCAGCTGCGCGGGGTGGTGGACACGTTCAGCGCCGCCGTGCCGGATCTCAGCGACCTGATCACCCTGGAGGTCCCGGTCAGCGGCGTGCGGCCCGTGTACCCGGCCCACGTCTCACAGCAGCAGGTCCTGCCCCTGCCCATGACCACTTTCGGCCGGCTACCCGCTCCTCCCAGGGTTGGGCTGGAGAGTGAGCACTTCAACCTCATTCTGGGTTACGTGGGAGACGATGTCAACGTCCAGGACGAGGAAGAGGAGGAGCTGGCTCAGGCTAAAAGTGCCATTGAGGATTCTCCAGCCCTGACGCCCCCAACCCCTTTTAAGGATTTACTGGATTCAGGCACCTCTTTTAACAACTCCCCTGTATCCGAGTCTATATTGTGCACCCCGCCCAGTGTCACGTATGCCTCAATCATCTTGAGGGACTACAAGCAGAGTTCCTCTACGCTGTGACATCACACCTGAAATATTCAATTGTTTTCAATTTGACTTAAAAAAAGGAGGGGGGGGGGGTGTTCAAAAAATGTCTATAAGACAGACGTCTATATCAGCGTGAGGACACTGAAATGTTGGCTAAGACTTTCACTGTTTAACTGGACACACAACAGGATTGCGTACACACACAATTATGAGCTTGTCTATTAATGAAGCATTTTTTGATGACACAGAAGAAGGAATAACGACTTGGCTGGATCTAACCAAAAGTCAGAACTTTACAATATATAAATATAATGGGCAATTTCAGAAATAAGTGTGTATTTAATTATAAATGAAGTTTATGTAATAATTTATTTATCTTTAGGAGAGACGTTTGTTATATTTACTAGTTGACTTTATGAGTTGAGTTGTTGTCCAAGCTGACACATTATGTCGATACATTCTGCTATAAATGTAGGTGCTCTTCATACCAACAATAGGTTGTTATTGTAATGTTAATTTATTCCTACAAGCAGTATAAGAAAATGTTTCTTACATAGAATAAAATTAAATAGTATCATGGGGATTCTCGTACAAGAGAAATAACTATGAGGTTGCTTATAATCAAGTATAATTAAATTCTTGCCATAGGTGGAGTGAAAAAAAGGATGTTAATCATTTGTTAGTTTTTTCCTTTCTTAAACATTCATATCATTGGGAAGACTTTTTTTTATTGTATGTCTTTTTTCAACCCATGGTACTTATGGAACTGTTAATATGCACACACTCACGGTAAGAAATGACTGCCAGCGCTCTATATTTGCAGGTATATATACATCTTTGATAGTGTTCATTTGGATTTGGCTCCCTCATGGCATTTATCACTCTTAATGAAATGTTCTTTGTGAAATGTCATGAAGCACCTGACATGCAGTTCTTTTTTTTATTAAGAATTTAAACAAAGCAGCTGTACCATAGGTTCGGAGCTGGTGCTGTTCTTATGTATAATAACTCCTCTGAATTGTTTAATGAGTGTTTGTGGAAGCTTACAATATGGACAGTATCATGTAGCCTTATGCTTTTATAGTTGATATACAGCTTTCCACAGCAAATATCCCCTCGAAAATTAAAAATGCCTTCGAAGTCAATAAAAGTAGCCTGGTAAAGGTCCAGACGGATCTGTTATGTCTAGCCTTGCTTAGGATGTAGTGTGGTTATGGTGCATGTCTGTTTTTTTCTATTTTTTAAATTTATTTTTGTCAAAGAGAAAACCCTCCCTGTTGACTCTGTATTTTATGGATCCCTGAAGATTTACCAAAATTGGGTATTCATATGACTGAGATGTATTGTGAAAAATGGTACAAGGTTTGCATTTTATTTGGCTGACTTTTTATGCAAGTCTCCCTTTCAGTTTAACTTTGTTGCTTTTAAGATGGTACATTTAATATTTCTTAGAGTGGTCTTGTGTGATTTTATTTAAAATGGTAAGTTTTAAGGTAATGCAGTGCAATTTAGAGATATATCTGCAAAAATGCAAATGCATACTAACTCATGTTGTTACCAGTGATTGACAAAAATTAGTCTGTTTAGTGTAAACACTTTGAGAATGAAGAACTTCTTATCACTTTAGATAATAGAAAGTCTTGTTTGACTTGGGCAGATCTTCAAGGGAAAAGCAACACATATTATGTCAGAATACATGAAGTGAAATAAACGCAGTTTAGATAAAACAATGTGTCCCTGTAGAAATATTGTAAGACCAGACCATGTTGTCATTTTAGGGTGACTGAATGCAAATGAGTGAATGAATGTCTGCTAACCTGCACTTTAACGAATGTTTTAATTAACACAACTAATTTTACCTGAATATGCGATGCATGCTTAAACGTCTTTTCCGAGGCTCAGAATGTGTAAAGCAAGCCGTCTCAAAATTTTCACTCCAGGTCATCTCATTAAAATATAGCCTTGATTGGAATTTAACGCACTGTGTACTTAATGTATGACTTAGAAGCACTTTTTTTAAAAACCAAACTGAGATTAAAAAATGTAAATGTGCTGGAAAATCTGTCACTGCATCCAAGACGCAAGACAGTGTCACCTACTCATGAATTACTGCCATCTCTGCCAGATCGCATCACACACAACTCCGCCAAGAGAACATGGATCTTGCCGCCAAAGAATCCGGTAGCCGGCCCCCGAGAAATCAATCGCCGCAAAGCTCAAGGGCTGATTAGGGATGGGGCAAAGGGGTCTCCGAAATACGCTGTTTTGTGATTGCCGCGGCGAATTAAATTATACTGATTTTGCCTGGTACGTCACCATTTGCCAGGCCCCTGGCTAGAATTAGAATCAATTCATTTACTTGTCTGAGTGAGATGAGATGATTACAATGATGGCGAGAATAAACACCTTTGTGCCAAGGCAATAGTCATCTTAAAAGAATAGCTTTCCTACTCGCCTCTCATAGTGTGAAGTGGGAGTTGAGGGGGAGGTGGAAACTTAATCAAGACATTACTTTTTTTTTTTTTTTATAAAGAGTAGGGAATAATAATTAGTATCAATGCATGCCATCTAGAAGAACATGTTTTAATTACGCTTAATACGCGAGATGAGGCTCGGCTCCGCGGCTCCCGCTGAACTCGGGGCGCCAAGGGCAAGGGGGCTGGCCGAAACAACAAAATTGCGCAGACAGGCAAGACGGTTTAGGTTGGTGCTCGTCACGTCGTTAGCAAAGTTAATGCAAGACCCGAGCATGCAATGTGGACCTGCAGAAAGGGCTTATCTTGAGCGCAGGGTCAGAGCGGCGTGTCAGTGATGGTATGGGAGACAAGAACGGTATGCCCGCCGCCGCTCACCGTTTCTCTGTTGCTTCTTCTCTGTCTACGATAGTTTCCATAGAAACCCACCCACATGTAATGTCTCAATACCGAAGGAAAAAAAGGCTGTTAGTATACTTCACAGACTGCTTCTCAAGTAAAACTGTTAAGAGACCTTAATGTGGTGTGGAATTCTACCAAGCAGTGCTGATTTACCTGTAACACCGTGTATCAGTGACCTTCATTGAAATGTTGTGATTTAATCTTTCACTTATTATTAACACGTGTGGAGATGATTGGGAATGTGGATTAATACTTTGTGGGCATTTATTTACTTCATTTAAAGTCATGCGAGGGTTCTGAGGTTTGGTTTCAGTGTGTTTATTGCTGTTTCCTCATGGTCCATCTGACCTGTCAGTTAAGTAGCAATTATTTGGGTGAATTAAAGGTAATATTCAAATAAAACTAAACCAGGTGAGGATACTTTGTTGTTTTAGTTCATTGAAGAATATTTGTAATTGTGAAAAGATCTGAAAACTTGCATATTAAAACAGTATTCTTGAATTGTAAAACTATGCAATTACAGTTATGCAAATCAATGTTTGGAGTAAATGGAGACTTATCTTTCCTTGCTACAATTAGACTGAGATAAATTGACATTTGCACAGATTGGGAAAGGATGGCAGCTTTAAACTCGTTTGTTTTCGCGCAGCCAGGTAGGTAAAGCTGAGTTGCAGAGTATTTGAAGGAATATGACACAAATTGTGTGGGTACAGGAGGAGACTTTTTAGGAAACATAAAGAACATGTTAAATGAAATTTGTATTGGAAAAATTTACATTAGAACCTGCACAGCATTTTGTATCCTAAGAATTTCAGTTTTTTTTTTCCATTTCTTTAACTGTCCACGTGCATCTGGTCAGTCATTCAGTTAATTTTTAAGATGGACAAAATGGTTCCATTGCCTCTAACTTTGTGTATCTAGTTCAAAATTCAGCCTTAGTATCCCGTTGCCCAAATAGACAGTTTCCTAAAGTGTCATCACATTTTGCAATTGATGACCGAAAGAATCTGATGACAGAACCTGGTTGTGCAGGCAGCGTGCTTCAATGTAAATGTATGCTGTAACATTTGACATAATTACAGTATCTGTGTCTCTCCATATTAATATTTCTGTTGACGAATACAGTGTACATAGGGAACATTCATTATGAATCGTAGGTCATATTATGTGTTACATTCAGCGATTAAGTGCATTGGTTACTTGTACTAATTTGTATAAAATAACGTTTTTGACAGTCATGCAGATGTGTAATTCTGGGTCTCTATAAAGCCAACTTTGGCTAAAATTTTTCTGAGTCAGTCATAAAATGTATGATCAACTAGTGTCATAATACTGTTAACCCACTCAACATTTACTGGAGAATCTCTCAGAAACGATGCAATGGAGGCTGGACAATGCTTCTGCAGAACTCCATGGACTTTGAGGTAAGATCTTGATCTTTTGCACAAAGGATAACGTTTACATTTATTTAGCAGATGCTTTTATCCAAAGCAACTTACAACATTTCACATATGTGTTACAATGAGCTGGTGCTGAGTGTCTTGCTAAAGGACACACCAGGTGGCTGGGCTGGGATTCAGACCAGGAAACTTCAGCCTCCCAGCCTGGTGTTCTACCCATTGAGCCACCAGGCCACCAATATGTTCATGTTTCAATGAGTTGCGTTTCTTACCCATGCTCAAGAAAGGTCGGAAAATGCATTCAAACAGGCCATATCATCTTGTCTGGATGTTTGCAAATCTCAGTATTTGCTCATTTTATGACAGTTCCATCCATCCATGTTTTACCCAAAACGGTCCCAGGTAGCCTATGGCACAAAGCAGGGTATGCCCTGGACAGGGATCCAATGTCTAGCGGGTCATAGTATCACAGTTTAAGATGAAATTTTTTCAAATTTCTGAGAAACAGTATTTGTAATAATAGCAACTATTAGCAGGTACAGTAACCAGAAACCACTATTCTAACAGATGCCTTCATCTGCTTGTTCAAGGGCCACAGAGTTGATAATGAGTGCTAATTTTTACACTGTATTTGTTCTGAGGAACCCAACTTGGACAAGAATGCAGAGGTTAAAGAAACTGAACTTAAAATCTTTTTTTTTTTTCCATCGAGAAAGTGACTATGCTAATTAGAATTGTCACGGAAACACATTCTCAAGGACAACACAGATGTGTAATGTCCGCACTAGACAGAACTAGACCAAGCCACGTCCTGGGCAGAATATGCAAGTCGTTTGTAAAAATAGCTGTCGTTAAGACAGAATTACTCGTCCTCCGCACATGAACTATTTAGCGTGAGAGCAATGGAGAGAGCATTCATCCGCTTCAAACGTGAACAGCCACACCATCAGGTGTCACTACCAACCTGTATTATGTAGATCAAAAATGACATGTTAATTGCCACTATTTTCTTGGAACAGTAAGAACCTTAGTGCAGAGATGTCGTTCACAAAGGACTTATTAGACTTCCTCTCAAGAAGGGCAGGCAAGATCAGAAATCGTTTTCAGGCAATGGTTTGGCAATCAGCGAGACAGTCCTGTAATACATCTCACTATAGGCAAATGGCAGTACTGTGCAAAGTGCAGCAGACTGAAGCACCGTTAAGTACTTCTTAAAATAGGTGATTACACCTTGCTAAGTAGCACCACCACTGCTTTAATGGACCATGAAGGTAGAACTTGGCTGAAGTAACATGAAACGCCAGTCAATGGGTATCTGAAATGGTCTCTATTAACTTTAAAATACACTGAGGGTTGCACTTAGATTTTTACTTTTAAAATTGTCGTGTAAAACGCTGCAAACAGCATGGAAGGCAAACTCATGCAGATAAGTGTATTAGTATGAGCATTCGCTTGTGTGGAGTATAGCAAACATAACAGATTGTGTTTAACGGTCTGTCTCACTCATATACTGCATTCTTTACATGCTTTACATCAACTCACAATTTTAAAGGTTTTGAAATGTACTTTTTTCACATATAGTTGGAGTCTCCTAAGTCCTATCTGGTAACTGTAAGCTATAGTGGAAATTATATTATTATTACTGCCAAATTTTGGCACGTCATGACCTTGAAGACTCTAAATTCTAAATTACTTCCATGAAAGTTTTTTTTTTTTTAATCTACTAAGGTATTTAAATTGCAGGTTTGTTCCATTAGAGCAATTCACATTATTGGACTTACATTTTGATCTGTGCCATTTTGGTCAAAACAGAAAACAACTCAATCTATACTGCCATGATGTTTGTCAGGAAAAATCTTGTACCTGAATTGCTTTAAAAGGAAAATAAATGTTTCTGTAGCAGAAGAGCAGAAATTCCAAGTAAGCCCTCTTTAATGAATGATGACTCACTTTCTAAGACAACCTCATCATCTGACGAAACACAAAGTAACTCAAATTATCAAAGTCTTAAAGGTAGAAAAGAAATATAATTTTTATGACATGACTGAACAACTAACTTTATAAAGGGATCGGTTCAAGTTTTCAGTAACATTGTTGCATATGGAGGTAAGACATTAGCTGAATGAATAAGTGTTATGTCATGAGAAGTAGTGCATGTATTATTTAAAAAAAAAGTCAGTATCTTTGTCTTAATATTTTTAATGTGTGTTCACTACTGATTGTATAACTGACAGTTTGCTCATAATGTTTTGGAAGTGACTTATTAAGAGCTTTACAAGATAAAACAGTTTATAATGTTTATTTATAATATTTTTTATATAATTTTTTATATTAAACATAAGATCCTCAATATTATGACATAAATACACATGCGCAATGTCAGATATTGTAAATCACTTAGTTCTATGCCATGTTTCCCAGCGTCTCGCTTGGAATTTTCCAACGCATATTCTGGTCTACAGAACAACAGAAGTGTTGTTTTTAAATGTCATAAGCTAAAGAAGCTGGTCAACTTGCAGTCAGCAGTTTACCTGAGGTGCATGTCTTTGGACTACAGGAGGACAATGTTTCTGTGCAGGCCCAAGGAGAACACTGAAAGAACAGAAACTGAAGTTAAGGTCCCAGCCATGGAGATGTGACTTAACATTGGTACACATTGATCCAATGCTGCACTGTTAAGTTATGTTATATAAATCCAAGTTTGCATTTTTAATTTAAATCTAAACTTACCCGGTTTGAGCCCACAAGTGTCTACATGAGGCTAATTTGATCTCATTTGTAGCCATATTTAGCTGTATGCATACCTTCTCTGTAGCATCTGAGTGTGTAAAGTCCAACGCAGAAAAGTGTAAAGGGCCTAATGTTTTTGTCTCCCAAATTTCACAGAAATTTCCTGTACATGCTGCTGCTCACAACACACACACGTCAAAGGGAAGCGTCGCCGTGTTTTGTGTTTTGTCTGAAAAATTAAAATATCCTTAGCCCCCTCTTTCCTCCAGAAGGCTCGCGACACTGAGCTATGTGAATAATGCTCGGTTTGCCAAATTCAAATTATGTGCAAAGTGTAACGTTCTTGCCAGATGAGCAACAATTTGCATCATCATATTATAACGACGATTAATGCAGAAACCTTGGTAACAATTCACTTATGGGAAACATCATACACTATATGATGCTGTATGTCTTGTCTTTCATCTAATTTTGTCTCGTGCATCTGCTCGTTCGTTAGTTGGGTTGTATTTATCGTCTTCACTTTCATTGTGAAATTACCGTTCCGAATGGTGGTATTTCCTGGATGCTTCATTCTGTCATCACGCTGTAAAGCCAACAGTATTAATCAGGCCTGGCTGGTGCATGTCTGTATTAGTGTTAAACCATAAATACGATCAGATTTGAAAATGACAGGTGTTTGAATGCTTATTAAGACAGCTGTAGGGGTACTGTATATTCAGCCAAGGATCCGGTTTTAAATTCACGCTACATTGTGATACTGGTGAGGAAACGAATGCCACAAGTATTTCAGATTAAGATTGCAGTATGATGTGACTAAGAAATAAACAAAGCATTGTGAATGGAAAAAAAATTGATTTTTGAAAATGGATGTATGGATTTCAATGAGGTTAAGTAGTAGAAATAGCTCTATAAATTTTATACCGTATCATTTTTTTTACATTGAAGTGACAGTAGGAAATGTTACATTAATAACCTTGGACAGATTTAACTGGATGGGTTGGATTTGAAAGAACTGTTAATGCATTTTATAACTGATCACAAATTTTTGGTCCCCATGCTTACAACATTAAACTAAACATGAATAATGTAATTTTTGTAACAAGTTCCTTGTCCAACTAGTAAACTGCAGTATAGTAGTAAATGATCCCAAATGAAGTCGTAGGGGATTAAAAGGTTAAATGGATCTGAAACTTTTAGTTTGGAAGCTGCTCGACAACTCGGTTAAAACGCATTACTCTGACAAAGCTACTGTCCAGGACAAGACAAGCCCCTAAGGTCTGTCCTGACGTAGCTTAAACATTTATCACAAATATTACTTTTTAATGATACCTCTGCTCCCATTTCACCTGCATCGCTTCAGGTTCCACAGACTTAAAACATCACTAATTTAAGATTATTGAAAATAAAGCAATGCTTTGCAAGGGCGTTTAAAGATAAACCCAGTCTGCGTACCTCAGTGCAGTACATTCATTCGAGACATACTCTGCCTTTGATCAGATTTTACTTTAATTGTATAGAGAAACAGGAGTTTTAATTCCCCAGAACCAGAGATGTCACAGTATCAGCCTCTGTGATCAAAAACACTGGTCGCAGTCTAGCAGTTTTTTTTATATGCTTTCTTACAGTGTGAGCCAGGGGGACGTGTTACACTTAATGTCACCGCAGTACATTGGATCTGAGCTGGTAAAGTATGTCTGGTTTCTCCATGGACATCATACGTACTTTCCTTCATGTATATCACAACACTGTAGGTTGGAACTCAATTATAGATGTGTGTGTGTGTGTGTGTGTGTGTGTGTGTGTGGGCATGTGAGTGTGTATATCTGCGTGTGTGTGTTCGTTCTCGTTTTGTCAGGCTAGTACAAAATCCAGGTTAAGAGGTCAAGAAGATGAACTAATGGCCACAGTAATTTCAGATAACGAGCACCACACAATGTTCTTATGGAAATTTTTCCACAAGAGGAAAGAGTTAAATGGCCACCTTCTAAACCATGGGTGTCCAAGCATGGTCCTGGAGGGTCATAGTGGGTGCAGGTTTTAGTTTCAGCCAGTTTCTGCTGCTAAATTCTCCTTTGCCGTGGAAGTTATCACCGCACTGCAGTGCCCATGTAGGCACAGGGTCTGTTGCACGTCCTTCTCCATTTTGTCTGTTCTAGGGCATCTTCTAAAATGAACAACAAAGTAATGAAGTATTATATGAAATTGTACGTCAAAGTTTTATTTTATTATAACCCTTTCATAGCATCCACTGACAATTTTTATAATCCTAAAAATTTTCAATGACCTGACATTTTTCTACGGTAAACGTGTGACCTATAAGTCGTCTCTTAATGGCTAATCTATTTACAGATGAGTAGGAATTTTAAAATACTGCACGTGGATGTCATTGGGTTTTCAGAACTGCGTGGTTAATAAGGGTGACTGAGAAACATCTGTTAATGTCCGTGGATATAAACAGCACCTTCACGGCCAGCAACAGAGCCACGCGTCTGCTTGACACCAGACTGAAACCCAGAAAACAGGACACACAGGGTGCTATGTGGGAGGAGTTACATTGTTCGGGTGTGAGCTGTGATTGGTGGCACAAAGCGTCTGTATGAGCTATCTTCCAATCTGAATTTTCTGTTAGTAGAAAGCGGTGAAAAGGACACTGCCTTGGTGAGACCTGCACTGTAACAATAATTACAATGACTGTAATTACTGCAAATATAAACCGTTTACACAAATTGTTAGAAAAAAAGTTCGGGAGGTGTTTGACCAAATGTTATAAGGTAGAGATTTATAATTGCTGAGGAAGATAAAATATTCGTCATGGTAAATAACAATTCACTTGCAGTAAAATGTCTGCTGTTGATTTTTATTCTTTTATCTGTACAAACCCCAAGTTTTGTCACTAAAGATGTGAAAATTTAAAAAATTGCTTAAAAGTGAGACATAGGGCAAATGTGATTAATGAGGATATACAAGCAAATGCGCATTTTACTACCAATACCACAATCACAATCATATTTCATTTGTTTAGGCCTGTGCGTTTCAAAGGACATTTTTCTGTAAATAAATACGATTTACGAATAAAGTAGTCATATGGTGGACAGATGTAATTGTTATATGCTGCCCTCTCGTGGCCAAAACTTAACACTGCATTTTAGTTGCCGAATTAAAATTTTATATTTAAACGAACTTTTCATTGTTGACCACTAGATGGAAGTATTTAATGAGGTTTTTTTTGGCAGTACTGTAATTTGTTCGCGTTCTGTAACATTAAGAACTAATCCTACATGATTATCCAGTACATAAGTGTCCCAAAGACCAACCTTTACAGTATTGAAAATGGGAATGCATGAATGTTTTAAAGTGTAAAGGGTAATCGTAATTGGCGAAACAGCCTGATGAAGTGTCAAAATAAGTGCCCTCTAGTGGAGAAAATGTGATATACCGCCACATAAAGTGAGCTTAGAATCGGACAAATTTGGGGGTGCCGTATAGATGCTTTTGTGGTGTGTGTGTGTCTGTGTGTGTGTGTGTGTGTGTGTGTGTGTTGGGGGGTGAAACAACATGCCGTTTTCATTTTTTTTCACCTGCCCTTCAAACTATCCGTGTTCGCCAATGTGTGCCTTGTACTGGATTTTGGATGCCTAAAAATTATCTTGTGATTTAAGTACCTAGAATTGCAATGTGTTTCAGTTTGATTAAATAAATTATTAAATAACGTTTGAGATCATTATTGTGGTCGCTGTGGAAGAAATGTTTGGTACAATCACAAACACCCAAAACTGCTTATTGCGTAATAACATTCTATGTGAAACAAAAAGTTTTATCACGTTTAGTGGTTCTGTTTTTAACCTTTGACTTAAGACTTGGGCATATCACTGATCATAAAACAAGAAGACAGAAATGAATACTTACAGACAATGATGCTGTTATCCCTATAAATAGTTATAGCGTCATATCATGGTTATTTGATGTGAATTTAGTTTGAACAACCAAAAAAAAAAAAAAACGAACCATCACGTTTACCACATCAGAAAGCCCGAGTTGCGTAAACGCTGCCATATGGTGACAGTCATGAGTGCGAAGTGTCCGTCATCTGACTGGGAGATGGCGACAGGTCACGAAAATGCTTCGAACAGCAGACGAAAATGCTTCGAACAGTTTACCAAAAATGTCAATAAAAGGTTTGCAATATATTTGTGTTTGTGTAAAAAAATAAAAAATAAATAAATGAAATTTATATATATATTTTTTTTCTTTCTTTTTTTCTACAGAAACATCTCACCACAACCTCCACTGGGGCATGAAGCTGACGTTGCTGGTTCAGACTCTTATTGTCTTAATGTCGTATGTATAGTTGTACGTTGGATGCATGTATGTTACTCATTTCACGATGAAATTGCAAGGCTTGCCAATATAAATTTTCTATTACTGTTTTATTTTTTTACAACAACAACAACAACAACAATAATAATAATAATAATTATTATTATTATTATAATGATGACGCAGCTGACGGCGCGTGCCTGTCTCGTGCCTTTTGGATGTCCACTGATCCCCGTCCTGCTCAACATCCGGGCGCTGCCGTACACGCGCAGACTCGATGCTGAGGCTGCAGAGTTTCCGCGTTTGCTAAGGGAGAAAGAGGGGTGGGACACAGGAGTGTGTGTGGGACCGTTTACAGGCGGATACACCGGGAGGGGAGAAGACTCCTGTCACACTGGCTCTCAGTAGCACAACTAAATAGCGAATCGTAGGTAAAACAGCCCACGAGGCGCTTGCAGCGCTAGGAGCCCTAAATGTGAGGACTGCAGCTGGACATGGAGACTGTGCAGTAGATCTCAGTGATTTTTACTAACATGCCATATTAGACAGAGTCACAAGAGAAGCGATCGTGCGTCCGCTTCACTTCGCCCCGGAGTGGTTTTGTCAGTCTTCGGCGTTGCAGACCGTCCCTGCCAGCGCCGTGGGGGTAAAATGAAGAAGTTCAATATCAGAAAGGTGCTGGACGGCCTGTCAGCGGTGTCCTCCTCTTCCTCCTCCTCCTCACCTCCACAGCCTGGGTACAGGGAAAGTGATTTGATCCCGGAGACCCTGCGCTCCGAGCATTTTCAGCTCTGCAAGGTGGGCTGCTGAGCGATATCAATGAAATGACTTGTTCTGCTGGATTAGTTGGCAGCGATAAGGACAGTACTCCACGGGCAGAGAAATGTGCCTTTATCTAGCCAGCATGCTAACGCGCTAGCACTGATAAGACAATTAGTTTAAATCTGCAATGTTGTCACTGTTTTACTTAAACAGGTATATCGAACGTGCCGTTCCCTTAACAGTGAGTATGGATTTGAGAAGAGTTTTCATTGCATTGCTTGGTGTTAAAATTATTCTTTTCAATAATGCGGTGTTACGCAGATTGTGTGTATTGTGCAAGGAAGTGTGTAAATGTTTTGCAGTCGGTTTTTGCACTGAAGCTGTGAACCTGCCGCACGTTTCTGCCGGCGCGGGCGCGCGCACCGCTCCGTTGCAGAATAATTCAGAGACGCAGCCGGTTAGTCTGAACTTCAACTCAAGTCTACAGTAAAAGGAAGACGTCTGCAGTAAAACCACGTTATAAAGCCACGTGTCCACTAACCTGCCGTGTGGATTTTTATTTGTTTGCATGTTTGGGGTGATTGTTTGCATTAACACTATAGAATATTACTTCTGTTCTCCAGTTTATGTACAGCGTGCCTGCATATGCATTGTAATGGCCTTTAAGGAAGTTTGTTTATTTCGGTTCTGTACCTTCTCTGCAGTCGTGGTAATTGGAAAACATGCATTATTTGTAATCCACACATTAAGAACAATTTGTAGGGTAAAGTCTGTATTTTTAAATGAAAGTGCTGACCTTATGTAGATGTAAACTTATGTCTAAGTTTACCTCTTCTAGTTAAGCATGGTCTTTTTATACATTTTTGCACAGTATTTTTCTATCATCAGAGGTCTCCTCTTTAACTGTCACTGTCTCTTTGAAAGTTGAAAACATGGTGTAAAAAAGTTCATTCATTTACAGGTTCTTATTAGCGTAATTGATTTGTAAAACCAGCCCACATGTAAACTGCATGCACGTTGTATATGTTGCTGAAGACAAGATCCATGGATATATTCCAGACAATGATTTGGCCAAGATCAACAACTTTATCGAAACAGGGAAATAGCTGGACTTTCAAAGATTTGATAACAGTGCTCTTTTAACAATAGGGTCCTATTCCAAAGATAAGACACTACTGTACAGCACTTTGCAAATTAAATCTCACCTGTGCAAACATAGTGCATGGCCAGTTTTTAAATTATATTTGTTTCTGAAATTCCGTGTGGTGTCTTGTGAGAAGTCTGATTTGATAGGCTAATTTTGTGAATAAGGTAAGCCTTGTCTTTGTGTTACATTGTGAAACAGGCTTGCCTGTGAACACACAACAGAGGTGCAAGCTGATATCCCAGACATGATGTCTATGTGTTGTACAGTGTACAAGTAAATGCTAGCGTTATTAAAATGCCACGGTCTCCGTTGACCTTTAGTTGTGATGTAAAATAATGTGCGATTTGATTAATTTCACCCTTTTTGTTTCTGTACGTATAGACTGTCCGACATGGATTTCCCCATCAGCCGTCTTCGCTTGCATTTGATCCTGTGCAGAAAATACTGGCTATTGGTACCCAAAGTGGAGCTCTGAGGCTGTATCCTTTACTCTGGAGCGTGTATATCGGTTTTTTCTGCAGATTTCCTCTGTAGTAACGTTAAGGCACTCGGCACCATGTATGTTACGTGTTGTCTGCGGAAAGGAGCATAAAAATAATAGATTGGTTAGAGGGCGGAGGTGCATTTGTTAGTTTTGATTTGAATCAATATATGACGGGAGTTTTATGAATGGATAAAGACAAGTTTTTGTTTTTAATGTTGCTCCGATTAAATGCATGAGTATTAATTTTCCCTGGTTTTAATCGTCTATAATTTCTAATCTGTGAAATTTAGTTGAGTTACCTAATGAATCGAAACAATTTATTGTCCTGTCGCCAGGTTTGGTTACACGTTTGCACGCTTCAGAGTTCTGTGAGGGAAATTTTAGAGAAAGTAAACTGTTATTCTCTGAATTTCTTCCAAATGTGAAGTTCCTCATAGGTGTCACTAGAGGGCGAAAAGGAGCAGAAAAGATCGAACACGTGTCAAAATGGAATTAACATAATTTTGTCGACGCATAAGCCTCACTGGTTAATCAGTGTGGATAAGAGCAGGTGTAGGGACAAGCTGTTATTTTAACTGTGACGTTAAATAATTTCTGACAGACATTCCTGTTTTATGGTGTTTCAGTTTCTTCTTAACAGTAACATTGTGGTTTTTTTTCTGTGCTTCCTGTTATGGGATGGTGTTCAGATCCTCTGTAACTACAAATTCTCATCCAGTGTTGTGGCCTGTCTGTGGTTGCTATCTGTTTTGTGCTGTTTTTGCCAGACTTTTTTTTCTTGCATTTTTTGTTTTGTATCTGATTTTAAGCACTTCTGCTAAGTTTTATAAACAGAGTAATCATCACATCTTTAATTACCAGAAGTAAGGCAGGGCTTTGATGGAAAAACCTTTCATGATGGGGTGGAGAGGGTGAATAGTAGTCAGGGGGGCTTTTTCTAGGGGACAGTGGTCAGGCTAAATCTCTCAACACCACAGTACCAGTAATCTGCCCATCGCTGCTGGTGGCCTCCAAGGCGAGAAGGCCAGCGTTGTAGTCTTGATTTGGCAGTTTTAATGTCAGCTGCAGCTGGGTGTTGGATGCACAACAAAAAAGATCCCCTTTCCAAAATAAACCAATCCCGAGCTGATCGTGAGGGATTACGCTGTAACAGCCACTGACCGCTGTCATGTGAGTAACAGCAGCCCATTGCTTTGCATGCCATTTTTTGTGGGTAAGACCACATGATAAGGTTGTGTACGTTTATGCCAGTGCCATACACAGCTGTACGTTTTTGTTCAATGCACGCTATATCTTTAAACATTTTGTTTATTGGGTTTCATGGCAAAGTTTTGTGGCAGACAACTGTGTTTACAACATTAAACAGATTTTCTGTCACGAATCATCATGTTCAGCTGAGGTACATGATGACAGGGGTGGAACCTTGGTTTGAACTGTTGCACAGGGGATTGTTTATGACGTGACACAGAACTGTTTGTTTAGGCTGTATGTTGTTTTTGAAGTCATGCAAACTGGTTGCTGTATGCTCCAGTTTGTTTTCTGTACAGCTTCATGAAATAGTATTATTTGCATAGTTTTTTTTTTTTTTTTTCTTGCTGTGGGTAATTTATTCAGGCCTCTGAGACACTCCATTTTCCATGTGAAGGGCTGTAATTTATTTTTTTTCTTTTTTCCTTTTTTTTATAGTGCTGAGAAAAAGCCCTTTTTGCTGTAAAATGTGGAACACGCGTTTGGGCTGGTGCAGTCAGCAGGAGCGTGAAAAATGCAAGACGTAAGAGTGCAGATGAATATTAATATATTCTTCTGAAAGTGTCTGTGTAGGGATTATTATTAAACTGTCATTAGGCTCAGTTTGTTACTAAGCAACTTGAAAATTCACCCAGTTAAACAGGTGGATGTCTCACTGTGCATATAAATGTTAAGGACCTGGCCCAAGGGCCCCTGCTAGGGATCAAAGCAAAAACCCCTAAGCTTCACCTCCGTTACATGGATACACGGTGTAGAGGTCTACGAGATGAAGTCAGAGAGCCCCCCCCCCCCCCGGAGCACTGATACCACACTCTGAAGCGCCTCACTCAGGGCAGGTAGTGGTGAACAAATGAGTGAGTGAGTTTTAAGTAAGGGATTCTTTGATGCTTCGGTTTTTGTGTGTGTGTGTGTGTGTGTGTGTGTGTGTGTGTGTGTGTGTGTGTGTGTGTGTGTGTGTGTGTGTGTG
>JABJVR010000021.1:8207016-8255333 GCA_025773905.1 Chitala chitala
GGTGAGTGAGAGCAGACCTGTTGTGCAGTGCTGACAGGTGAGTGAGAGCAGACCTGTTGTGCAGTGCTGACAGGTGAGTGAGAGCAGACCTGTTGTGCAGTGCTGACAGGTGATGTGGTTTACCTGGATGCTTGGAACAAGAACACTATGGACACCAGCCGCCTTTTCTCTTTTTAATCGCATTTGCTTGTGGAAGGAAATGGTTTTACCATAAAAATGCGCTGCCTTTGGGATAAAATGAGTTTTTGTATTACATCAGTGTTTCCTAAAGATAAATGGGGCTGTTTGTTAATCCCTGTTAATGTGTATAACAGAGTACATGCCTTTTCTCTTCACTTTTCCTTCCATTTTCATGAAGTTGACCAAAGACAGTCTTTTTCTTTATAAAAATGTGTCCTCAAGGAAACAAAACATGAAAGATCAGCTTGTTGCTTGGAGCAAATTTGCTAAATCTTCTGACAGAATGTGCATGGGTATTGTATCAGTAATCAAAATTGCTATAATGGTGCACTTTGGAATGTCTTTGTTTAAATTGCAGATTTAAAATACAGGTTATATAAATTGCAGATTTTCAAAATACAGTATTATATTTGCGTTACATGTTGTATATTATTTTAATGGTAATACTGTATATTATGAATTACAGTGTCTCTGTGAGAGGTGAGGTTAATGTTACAGAGATGTGTCAAGTAAATGTATGAGGAATAATTTCATTTTATCAAAATATTTTGAGAACTTTGTGTTTGTGCATCAACATTTCCAGTTATTCTCGTACCCTCTGCAGATATTCTGGTTATGCAGTTAGTATGTGACGTGAATATTTGTGGGTAAAAATGTATGATTGTCACATTTTCATATCATGTTTGGTGCTCAGGAGTTTTCCTATCAAGATCTTCTGAAGTATTGAAATGTATGTAATTTGAAATAAACTTTAAAAGAGTATATTATATAAACAAAAATACTGACTTTATCACTACAAAATGAAAACCGTTCACAAGTTAGAGTATGACAAACATTTTTAATCTCTAATGGGCATTATCACGTTTCTGTGCTAAAAGAGAATACTTACATCATTATTCTTTAATGTGGATGACAATATTTTGCAAACAAACATTCAGTCAAATCTCACATTCAGTGAAAGTGTGTTCATGAAATGTTTTTCATTTAAACGTATACATGGCAATACACATTGTTTGTATATACAATTTATTGTTTAAAATATAATTCTAAACAAAAGTGTGCAAATGTTTTTCACGACTCTTGATTATGAGACCAGGGGTCGAAACAAAGTGTGGAAATTAGTTAATTTCTGCATTTGGGTATAAACTCAGATAAGCAGCAGATTAAGAGTAAATTGCGAAGTGTATACTGCTCTTCGTTGGATGTTCGTATATAGTTCAGGTTATATTAAAAAGCCATTTGTAGTGTATTTTTAAGACCACTCAAGAAGTCCACTGGGACTTGTAAAAACCAAGGTCAACAACAAGGTCATTACTGTACCATTGTTAAACTATTTATATTTAACAATGTAACATGAAATGCCAATTTTTTTGTCACTCAAGTGGTTCAAAATGGTTGAAAGACTATATACAGATTTCATCTTAATTTGAGAAGTTACGTTAATATTAAATGCACTTTAACGTTAGACTTTAAACAGCTAAAGTTTACACTTAGACGTTTTAATTCCGTTTCATGTCTGTATACATGTTTCCATCTGTATCCGTCCATCTTCAATAACCACTTATTCTATCAGGGTGACCATTACCCTGAGCTTGTAGTGTATAAGCAGGTTATTACAAGTTATAACACAGTGTCACTTGGGTTATATCAACATGTGCTATTCAATTAATGTTCTATTCAGTTCAGATGTAATATTTACATAGAAATGTGCAAGATTATGTGGCTGTTCTGAATATGAAATTGTTGTGCATTTTTGTACACATGATCAGATTTCCCTGTAGCTCACTGTTTAAAGCCTCTTACCTTTTGTCTATATATAAAGTTATGTTCTCAGGTTCAACACCCTTTAGCACAAACCAAACACAGGCAATTCGCATACTTTCAAATATCGTGAGTAATGCAATAAAAGTTCACTTCTGCCATGGTAAGTGGCTTCACCTGTGTGTCGTTACCACATGAAAGACGTCGTGTTTTTTTTAGAGTACCTTGCAAATCATCCATAGAACATGACAGGACAGGAACACTGGCTTTTATTAAACCATTTTTTAAAGCTTCATGCTCCTTGTTAATCCAATCGCCACAACCCCTCCATGTAAAATAGCCGGTTTATGTGTCCGCAAAACATTTACATTTTTCTTAATTAAATCAGAAATGAGCCAGTTGCGTTACAGGGCTTACAAAGCCTCGCACTAAAACGAAGTGGTGGGTGACAGCAAACAGAAGCACTGAAAAAATTCGTCTAAAGGTGTCTCTGTTTTGCAGAGAAGAAAAGAGCCAGATGTTGGATGTTTTTTCTG
Organism: Chitala chitala; assembly: GCA_025773905.1. Lineage (NCBI taxonomy): Eukaryota > Metazoa > Chordata > Actinopteri > Osteoglossiformes > Notopteridae > Chitala > Chitala chitala. The sequence continues at coordinate 8,209,494 of JABJVR010000021.1, forward strand.
CTTCGCAGGTTTGTAACCCGACACTGTTCTTGCACCGTAATGCAGAGCGCTGGAGCGCTTCGCCAGCTTCATTCGCAGACCAAGTCCTGACGTAGACGGAGTCCGCTTAACCGGGTTCACAAGGAACTGCGAGAACTTGCTGCTTCTGGGAGAAACGTGGACGTTTGCAGTTCTCACTTCAGCATTTCCCCCCTCTCAATATGTTGTAAAAGGAAAAAGTTTTGATTTTTCCCGAGCGAATGGGTGACCACAAATCTCGACGGTCTTGTGTGTGGAGGAGACGATGAATTACAGCAACACTTCGCGTCACAGAAGTCACAGCTCAAATCACACAAGGGAACGAAACCATAAGAAAAGTTGGCTTTCTCTCGTTTTGTACAGGTTTTCCCTGCGTGATTATGGATTTTGCATGACTTCTCTGATCTTGTTTTGCTTGGCTTCGCTCTTCTACCAGTGGAACGGTGGACCCCCTAAACTTCTTCTGGAGATCCGACAGTACCTCGGTAAGAACTGATTTCAAGCACAATTTCATTACCTTCTTTCATTGATCACATCTTTAGCGAAGTAGACATTTCGATATCTGCTTCGCTGATATATTTGCTTTGTGTTGGTGGGACAGTATTATCTTCTGAAGACGTGTAATTGCATGCATGGCTTTTTGCTCCACCATCAAGCAAGCCTTCTGGATCCCCTTCCAAAGGCCCGATTCGATTCTGAGAAAAATGCATTCCCGTGTACTGCATGAGACATCCCGGCTACATCCCGAGTTCCTTTTTCAGTGTAACAGCTGCGTGTCACAGCAGTATGAAATAAAAGGATGTTATGAAATCGCGTTTATTTTAAAAAATCGTCAACGGGAAACAGGGGGAAGTCGAAATTTGTTTTATTGCATTTGCAAAGGAAGAGAGAGGACCGCAAACACTCATACGTAACCCCAGATTTGTTCTTATTTTATTAGAATTCAAGTTGAGTGTGAAGTTCAGCGGTACAAACACTGACCGCATACTGTGTACCACTTCTGTTTGCGTGCCAATGAAAACAGAAAAGTATAAAACTACAATAATACGACTGTTTAGTTAAACATTTTATTTGTCTCGTGTTTTTCTGTTTTCTTTTTGCATATAGTTAATAATTTAAAAGAAATTCTGTTTTGCAGCCAGTACGTGGGTAAACCGACTGCAATGACATCCATCTCTGAGACAGTTTTTCTTTACAGGAATGGAATAAAATGCAGTAGTAACATCCATCATATACACAATACGACATGCACTTTGTGTGTTCCGACTTCCTCTGTAGTTATTTGGTGAGTTTGCACAGACTGTGTTGAATGTTATGTTGAAATAATTTGAGAAAAACCATAGGTATAAATTGAATTTAGGCTACACAATGTTTTGACGTTGTATGTTTTGTTTAATGGGCAGGTTTACTTTAGTTATGAATGAATCATTAAGAATCTTGCGCACAAGGAAAAAATATTTTCCACCGCTTATTCATTTCCGTTTACCCCCCCCCCATATTTGAGGTTCTTGTAACACGTAACTTTTTAAAGAAGGTCGTTTCTGTTAATGCAGTCTCCAACCCCAGTAGGCTAATAATCTCTGAAGTTAATAGAGTCCAGATTTATTTTTTAACAATTTTAAATGCATGTAAAATGCGTGGTTTTAAAGTTGGGGCTGTGGTGATTTCGGACAAAGTTATGTACACATTGACAACTATCTGTCAAATTTCTCTGAAGATCAGTCCTGTTTTAACTGTTAGCGTAACAAAAAACGGCACGACCGACAAGGTGCGCTTCCGAAGTATTACAAGTTTTCTTAATGCTTTTATATCGATTTTATTTTAATCTCCCAAAGTGCTTAAAGCGTACACGGTGACAGGTGACCACGTGGGATTTTACAATCAAAAAACAGTCCTCACCGACGGCTGTACGTGCAGTGTCCACAGCGATGTCATGATCTGATTTCCTAATTTGCACATTTTGGCAGTCCATCGACCGCAGATGGCGATGAAGACTTGGTGGATTTATGGTTGGTGTTGTGTGCACCATCTCGTTATTTGCTTGAAGTTGCTGTTCTTGCAAGTTTCTCGTTCACGTCAAATGCAGTATCTGGGCTTCCCTTTAGCTTACCTTTGGCAGCAATAATGATACTGTATTAGTATTTACAGAATCAGAATCTAAGAAATAAAAGTACAGTAGTGTTTATTAGGTTTCAGCTGATAAGTGTTTAAAGCTTCTGCGTAATTTAGACATAAAAGGTGTTATTGTTGTTTGATTTGCTCAGTGAAAACAAACTGGAGGCAGGGATGAAGGTATAATTCTTGGGCAAACTGAGAAACATTATGACGGCTATAATTTTGTAATGACCAAGAACCCAGATCCCAAGCATTTCAGCGAACGGGAATGAGTCTGCTATTGAAGTTGAGGTCATACCTATCTATATTAGTAGCTGTTGCTATGGAGAAAAACAGAAGACCGGTAGTAGGAATTTTTGGAAGCCGGTGTTGGGCGCTAAACTTTTGCGCTGTGCCGCAATTAGCTACCTGCAAAGGAAGCTTCTACTAGAAATGTACAGTAAAACACTAATATCACACTTTTCCCCCCATATTATTGTGCAACCAATAACATGATGTTAATGAATTGCTAACTACAAAATGTAGCCAAGTGCTATGACACTGCTATAAAACGGCGATCACATGTCGTCCAGTGTTGTAGTAATGTGTAAACGAGTTTAAATTTTAAAGAGTTCAGCATTAATGTCTAATGCTTCTAGTGCTTTGATCAAGGTTTCGCATTGCATCGTGATGTAGACACAGAGGTGTCAGAATTAGGTTAACTGTGCGCGTGCGTGCGCGCGTGTGTGTGCGCGTGTGTGTATGTGTTCACGTGATTCTGCACCCTTTCTACCCTCTGAGTGGTTAAGACGTCTCCAGAGCATTCCTTGACAATAGCAGTAGTTTTTGTATACAGGAGGCTGGTTTTTGGTCTCCATCAGGCCCAGATGGAAATCAGTCACTGTCAGCGCGGCCTTCATGCACACACCTGAGTCTGTCGGCGTACTGTGACGGTGCCCCTTGCTTTACATCGATATTTTCCCCAAACTCTAGTCTTTTTACATATTAAGTCTTCCTGACTACAGAATTTTAAAAATGCGATTATTATTTAAGAAAATAAGATTAAAAGCATAGGCAAGTTCCATTCCAGGATTCTGTTGCTCAGAATTTTCTGTAATAACTGACAGTTTTGTTTCTTCCTCATTCAGAGTTGGTCTGTGTTCCCCTTCCAGCTCAGCTTGCAGTACAGCTCACATTCTCAGTCATATAAATTCATTACTTGTAAAAACCTACATATTCATTTGGTACATAAAAGCAGGGCTTTGGTCTTTTACAAGCCATTAAATTGAGAGTGAATAATTGAAAAGATGGTAAATTCATTTATTTTAATCAGGCCGATTGAAGAGACTGCTTTCATGCCTTTAACAGGTTGTCTGCTTGCTAGGTGGATGGAGGACAGTCCTGCTGTGGACAGTCCTGCTGTGGACAGTTCTGTGTGAACTGTGACTGGTCCATTATTATAACAGAAGGTTACAGTACATTTTAAATTGCAACATCTCTAATTTAATGGAAATATGTGTATGCTGTGGTTAACTGTTTAGCGCATGACAGCTTTACCATCAATAGTCATGTTTGTAAATTGTTTATTTTTATGAAATCAGGCATTTTTCCTAAAAATACAAGTGAAATCTGGTCACAGGTGAGCTCAGGAAAAAGCGTGGAACATGTTCATGAGGGTTTAGGCTCCTGTGTTCAGGTTATTTATATGAACAAGCTGTGTTGTGCCTTCATGCACTTTATTAAATTTACTAAACTCATATCTGTCCATGTTGTTTTAGTGGGTAACTCTAGATTTAGGATATATTTTTAAATGTTCTGGTCTGTGTTTATGCATCACTCACATGACTAAGTAATGATAAATTATCCCTCTGGCTACATTTACTGGAATGCATGGAATCACAGCAGTCAAGGTGTTAACCAAAACATGACCTGCCAACCCTACTAGATTGCACCTGTGTGATGTGCTTTTATGTTAAAGAATGCTCTGAATAGAGAAAGCCCTGGAGCTGCTTTGATCCTATCCACTGAAGCAGAACACATATAGAGCGTGATCACAGTTGGGCTGATCAGCAGTTGGTTAAAAAGCATTGGACTAGCAGAAGCTTAGGAAAGCCACTGGCGTGGTTGTGCACACCATCTATAAGTGTGCTCAGGGAAATGTACTCAAGTGACATCACCTGAGGTCATGTGCATGTGAAGGTGTGGAGGTGTTGAAGTAAGAGCCTGGGGAGGAAGAAGAAGCCTGCAGGTGTAGGATCATGTCTCGCCACTTCTTGCATTCTCGAGAACTCTGTGGCTTGAAGGTTCACATTATGTTGTTCCAAATGTATTTTTTTTTTCCATAACTGAAGTGCTTTAGAATAAGGAACAAATCAAACTTTGAGTCTTAAACCCTATTCAGGCTGGATTTGTTACTGAATGCCTGTCTTTCGAGTTGCTGTAGCATCAACGTTGAGTTGCTGTACCACCATCGCACTGTTCCACATTTCCTGGAATCCACCAATCAGAGGGGTTGTTGTCTTAATGTCTGAGTGAATGTAAATACTCTGCTTCTATCCCAAAGTGCCATAGCGTTGTGTCACGTGACATTTGGTTTTTATTGTCAGCTCACTGGGTCTATAAACTGCTGCCTTGTATCTGACAGTTTTATATGGCCATTTTGGCCAGCAGCTGCCTAACTTTTATTACTCTCTGCTGTGTTTTACGTTTAACACAAAAAGGGTTTTTTGATACAAGGTTTTTTTTTTTTTTTTGTAGCGTCTCCCTGTTTCATTTTCAACACTGTCACCAGTCACTTTGCAGTTCTGAGGTTTAAGGCAGAGAGTTTAACACCTGGAAACACGCACATGTTTGCTCTTCGATCGGCAGCTGACTTATCTTCTGATCTTCTGAGTGCTGAAAGTATGAGGCCAGAAATATCACAACGGACCCAACCGGTGCGATACGAGCGAGTCCTGAGCCTCTCCCAGGAAAGATTTAAAAAGTCCTCCTGCTGTTTTCACCCACAAGCAGAAATAATCCTGATGTGATAAGAACAGTAGCTGTAAGCCACAGAGGGAAATTTATGGTCTCAGGAACTGCTGCTTAAGCAATGTGAAAGATAACCTTCTCTTGGAAGCTTATTACAAAACCATAATCACAGGGCTGCCTGTGATGGGTCCACAGCGATCTCTGATTCGCTGACCTAGTACATGCAGAACCCTGGGGGCTCATGGATAGCATTGAGCTCCTGCCCTGCTTAGGGCCTGAGCAGCTCCAGCGACCAGCGTCCTAGCAGGTAAGGCCTCTGGAACAAAGATGTCCATTTCAAACTCGGGCACCACTACGCAGTAGTTATCTGTGGGACTCAGCAGAGGGACAATGAAAGCACTTGGGCCATCTGGCAAAACTGAATGCGGAACAAGTGCCTACATACGCTTCCATAATTCAGTGCTGTTTAGTAATTTACCAAGTGTTCAGAGGCAGGAGAAAGAATACGTGAAAGGTGATGGATTGGTTAAACTAGGTCACAGGTAGGGATGTCTATGATTATTTCATCAGGATTTGAATTTCTGAGTAGATTCTGCTTGCCTGATTTATGAAATATGAATGTTGGAATATTTTTAAACTGCAGGATTTTCAAAACAGTATAGAAAGCTATTAGCTGGCATTGACCTTAACTTTGTGCTTTTTTTGTTTTTGTGTGAATTTTTATTATCTTGCATTACATTAAAAAGTGCTTTATTCAGGGGGAAAAGAAAACCACTTGAGCTGAAGTCATTACCCTGGCGGTGAAGTCAGACTGACACTACTGGCCTGTTTTTACTGTGTGTCGTTCTGGCTTGTTTTTGGTGTTAATTATATTTTACAGTACCACTCAAATAAGACTGTTGAAGCTCTTTTCCTGGTGCTCTGTTATGCCTTTAAGATTTTAAGAAAGCCCTTAATTCCACTATAACAAAAACCATTCTAGGCATGGCAGTTTAACATGTACGGTAATGTCTTCTGCCAGGTTTTTTTACATGACGCAAAATGGTAACACGGTTTTGATGTCCCTTTACTCAGGGTGTTTACTCTGCTAGTGAAAAGGTTGAATGTTGTAGCTGTTTCCTCAATACTCACTGGTCATTGAAAAATAATAATTTGGTCATATGTTCAAAAAAATCTTTTTTTTTTTTTTCCTGGCTGATGACAAGCCTGTGGAAGGCCAGTGCTTAATAGGGGAAGCACAGGACCACCCAAGGAGCAGCGAAGGCCTGTACCGCGGTGTGAAAGTGTTAGCTGTCAGTATAGAACCGCACTGCTGCCTGCACCTTTTCAGCTTTTCAGTCACATCACAGCAGATTTAATGTGCTGCAACTAATGCGCTGATCCAAGTGGCTGATCCACCTTGGGACTGCAGACAGACGCATATTCTACTATACTGGAAACTATTTACCAATAGTAGAGCCAAAATATTAAAGGCACTGACGAGGTGTATTCCTTGTTTCTTGTTGTTTCTTTTTATTTGTTTTTTTCATAATTCCATATAAAATCTAAATAAGAACATGGAGAATTCTGAAAAAAAGGACTATGGGTCTATGACACTTCAAGAAGTTCTGTTATTTGTCTTAAAATTATTTTGTTTGTATTATACAAGTTATAGTTTCTGTTTCTACATAGAGCAATTCTGCCTGTTCTTATGCATATCCTTTCAAGAAACGGCATTGGTTTGACATTAGAACCACTCACTGCGGCAGGTTGGTGTCCTGTTCTGGGTGTGCCGTGAACTGCACTCTAGGCTGCTTGGGGGCTTCAGGCCACATGCAGCTCTGTGTGGGATAAGCAGCTGCATAATGAATGGATGCATGTATGGCTGGAATCCTCAGAGTGTGGAAGGACAATGAATTCTGAATTCCGTCAGGTGGTTCTAAAGCTCCACAATGGGTTTTTTTTTTTTTTTCTTTTTTCAAAACTGTATCTTATTTAGTCTGAATAACATTTAACAGTATTTTTTTTTTAATGTCAAAGTAAGTTGTGTACAGGGCAGAATATTTTCAAAAATCGATTTATTAAACTTGTTCTGCTATTTAAAGTTACAGCAATGGTATGAAGTGTGTGTGCCTTCAGCAGAAGTTAATTCCCCAAGTTAAATTCTTGTAGATTGGATGTCCAGATACCAGAGATGAACTGGAAGAGCCTAGTGTCCTGTTATATATCTTTGTGTCCATCAAACATGTGTTTTGGCAACGTTTTTGCAACATTGGATTTACGCTTAAGAAATTCCTTCGTGTGTTCACTCTGCATACCATCCCAAAAATTCAGTTGAACACAGCAGTTTGACAGTAACTCACTGAAAACCGCACGCAGTTTTGTTCGCTCTCACCAAGACCGCATGCTGTGACTCATCACCCCTGTTCGCTGCGAGGATGCTCTGCTTCTGCTGCAGTCGGCGCTGGTGACATCGCTGTCACTGGGGCTGGTGGAAAAATCCCAGCTGACCCATGTGAGGAATGACTGAATGGAGCTGAGACTAGCGTAGCCTTGGTCAGGGCACAGTCCACGAACTGCTGCCCCAGCATAAAGAACGATGGCTGCTCTAATTAAAAAGGCAGCGTTGGCTTCTATAATAAGGTGTTTCTTCAGAGCAGACCTTACTTAGAGCATTAAATTAAAGGGAGCCTTGATCTTTGGGACTTGCTGGGGAGGTGCCAACAGCTCCGAATGCTAGCGAAGCTCACCGCAGAGTGTGTTTTTGCTAGCAGGGGAAGAGGACAAGCTGTCTTTTAAAAACATAGTGGGTGGAACTGTCTTGCGGCGCTGTACCGCAAGCAGAAATGACACGCTGCTTGACTATTTTTATTCGTAGGGGTCAGAGCCACTCTGAACAAGTAGGTCTGGGGGGCTACTCCCAGCTGCCGGTAAGCCTGGGTATGCCTGAGCGATCTCCCGTTTCCTGGCCCAGGTTTGATGCTACTCCTGCGAAGGTCATGGCGATTAGGTGCCTGAGGGATGCCGTGCTTGTCTCAGCCGTAGAGCGATGTGGTATGAAACACAGGTGGAAACGCAAAAAACACGTAGGCCACGTGTGGTTGAACTCCTGTAACTGCAAAGGCATTGCAGGAAGAAATGATCTACGTGCCCAGTAAGCCGACCAAACTGGAAAACCCTGGCAGTATATAATTTTGGTTAATTTCCTCTGCACATCATATGCCTGTCAGTTTAGCACTTTTGTTGCCTGTGACTTTTTTTTCCTAATAGTCTTTGGCATGTTTTCAGAACTGGAAGTCTACGAAGTGTTCCCCCAAGATGCATCAGAGTTATTAATAACGAGTGCTTGCCCATGGGCAAACACCACTCTCCCATGTGTGTTGCATTTGGGGCACCTCCAGTGAAGCGGACAAGCGACATCGATGGAAACCGGAGGTTCGTTAGCGACCGTGGTCTCCTGTGGAAACACACAGTTTCCATAATCTGCGTCTTTGAGAACCCCTTTGGAAACACCTCCAAGAAATGCTTGATTCTAAGTCGGTTTGTACATAAGTATGAAGTGTGCGTGGATTTATGCGCCGTGCTTTTCTGCGTTCGTGAACAAGCGGCTCCTGTTGGAATGACGACGTGCACGTGAGGGGCGGTCAGCCTCCTTCAACAGGCTCCCTGTGCTTCTCACACGTATGAGGGTTGCATTGTGGAGGTTTGGGCCCCACTGGTCTGCAGTACAAGCTGAAATCAATGCAGCCAAAATCCATGTAATTTTAGCCCATAAAGCAAACCATTTGTCCATTGACTGTTGTTGGCTTTTCACTTTTCAGTCGGTTTTTAGGAAACCGAGCGTTTTTTTTCCCCTCTCTCAACAGTGTGTGTATCTGCTGCTTTTTTAATAATATCCTGGTTTAATGGGGTGGCAGGGGTGTTTGGTAATATTGAAATAGTCATAATAAAGTAAGGAGGACAGGCAGCAGTTTTCGTTGAGATCAAAAATACAGTCGTGTTGCTTTGAAGCCATCTTGGTAAAATGTGTAGATGTCTTCTGTTGTAAACTGGACAATTATGCACAAGGAACTAAGTAACTTATATTGAGAAGTAGCATTTTATCTTTATGCACAAGGGACATGGTGTCTGCTCACTCTTCATGTTCCATAAAACAAAATTAGTCCTGAGGTGGCCCCTGTGTGGGAGATGAGAGAAAGGAACCAGCCTTCTGGGTGGATGTTCTGGCTGTGTTGTATTCTGGACCTTGCTTCTCACTTTAATGCATTCTGTTGTATCTTTGTAGCATTCTAATGCTAGGATCTAGTCTGGAACACTGGCACGTGTTTGCTAGTTGAACACCTTACCTTGTGTCGGACATAAGGTTCTCAGCTCATTTGATTAACACCGTGGGGCTTGTTCTGAAATGCCAGAAGGTCAGAAAGCACTTTCTGGTGATTTAAGCCGTTTGTGGTAGGATTTTACATTGTTCTATGCACCATTACGCAACTTAGAGCAACATGTTAATAGAACTGTGATTTTTACAGCAGTTCTGCCTGTTTTTTAGATTTCTACTTTTGATGTGGATTAAGCCATACTGACTTGCTGTGATAGCTCTAATAAACTTATATGGGCAGTGTTGATTTAAAACTGTTGCTTTATTATGAAAAGAGCTCAACGGAGCAGCACTGAAAGGCACAATGCTGCTGATTGGATACTGTAATTTAGTAGAACTTCTGTGTGGCTCAAAGTCTGGGGTCTTTGTTCTGACTAGATCCAGACTGTAGATTTCACGTGATGGGCTGTGTGGCGTAATGTCGACATCCTGATTCACAGGAATGGTCGAACGAGGAGCAAAACAGTGAAGCAACTAAGGAGAGCCGAGTGACAGGCCCTTGTAGAAACGCAGTGGATTTGTAAAACCCTTGTAAAAATGCCATGGATTTAAGTTTATGAGGCTCTGAGGTCATCCCATAATTGATGGAGAGGGGGTGACATATTTTTATGTTTAATGCTCCGTTCTGTAAGTTCTGAAGCACTGTCCGTTCATACGATGGGCTGGAACAGCAATGCCATAAAACCGCCATCCTCCTTTTAAATTTAGTTTTTAGCAGAAAATGGCTCTGTGCCAGAAAGTTCTGAAGGACATGATTAATCTGTTTACCATGTATCTTCTAACCCAGGAGTATTGCACTGATCCTGGGCACCAACAGGGCAGTTCTTCCTTACAGCTGAACTCCTAAGTACATTTCTCATTGTTAAACTTAATTCTGGCTGCATAAAATTTAAAATGTTTTCGAGATGAATGAAGGTGTGTTTGTACTATTATGGAGACCTTGTTTTCAATGGCCCTAGAAGCTTGGCATACAGTCCTGGTGGTTACGCTGCAGCTCCAAGAACCCAGGATGTTGACTAACATCATGACAGCACTTTACATGAAAAGTCTGTGCCTTGCATCACTATTTTCTGTAATCGAAGAGAACGTATTTGGGTAAGATAAATAATTATTGTTTGCAAAAATTGTATCTTTATGATGTGTTATGAGTGTAATTTAGTTAGGGTTTAGTTAGTACTCACTGCAGCTGACTGTGGGATTTTTTTTATGACTGATAACTCTAAGTGACACAATTGTCCAGGAAACATCTGGATGACCGTGTTTTCTGCCAGGAAAATCACAAGGATTGTTCTGTGTTACTGCCACAGTGGCAGAGGCTTTCAGAAGCCTGACTTCTTTAGGGGTTTGCTTAATGTTTAATTAGACAGATAACACATACTGTAATTCATGCATTGTCATTAATAATATGGAAGTACGACAGACTGATTTTACGTCTGGTTTTCTTTCTGTTCTTGACAAGACAGTTTCATCAGTCAAGCACATGAAACAGACTTGAGCGTTAGCTGGGTTGAGCTGACTTCGAGTTCTTCAGAACCCTTACTACATTCTGAGCCAAAGCTGATCTACTTGTTTAAGGAATGCGTTATTTTTCCCACCACATGTTCCTCCAAGGGCATGACGGTCACTCAGTGACACCAGAACAGAATATGCCCTTGGTTTTTTAAATTGTTTCTAAGAATGGAATTCTAAAAAATCAATGCAGAATCCTAACTGACCCCCCCAAACCATTAATAACATTAATGTGCAGCATTTGATGACAATGGAGACAATCCAGGGTAGAATTATTTTGGCACTATTCACAGTTCCTGTCTGTTCACACTGGGGGGCGGGGGGGACGTTCCTGGAAGCACAGATAATTCTCACAGAGAAATTACAAAATATCTTCCATCTTATTTTTAAATTTTTAAATGCAATGCCAGTCTTACCTGCTGTGTTGCTGTATTTTTCGCCTTTGGGTGTTTGTTGTTCAACACCCAGTCTTATATTTAAACTATGCTACATTTAAGCCTTCCAGGGAAACGATCAGTGTTTCCCTTCTTTAATGTATATTAAATTCTACCCATTTATTATAATTGCTTTTGTGTTTTGACATGCAATTCTTTTCTTACACCTCAAATTAATGTTGTTAATAGCTGCTTGTGTGTTACTTGCTGCGTCTCTTTACGATGCTTCAAAAGACTTTGATACGTTTCAGCCTGCTTTCACACAGTACACGGCTGCCAGTCTTCTCAGCAGAAATCTGAATCTACTGTTTCTGCATACACGCATCATATCAAAGGCATTGTGAAATACTGCTCGTCTTCCATAAGTGCAGTAGTCGCATGCGTGAAAACCGAAGTTTTAAATTAAGGGGGAAGAAAATCAATAAAATTAATTAAATAAATAAAGCTTTCACTTCCAACAAAAGCACATGAGAGTAACCTGACCTGCAGGAAAAGCGTTGCTGTGTAGCGCGCTGACAAAGGCAATAAACAGACATCCTTTGTTCGCTGTCGGAACTTGGAGATCTTTTGTCTTATTTCGGGACTTTCCCTGTGCAACAGTGTGGAGTTTAAATATTAAATGTCCCCGTGATTGTGTCATAAGGAGGGTATTTGTACAGTAAGTCACACTGCGGTACTGTTAAGTGGAAGATGTTTTGACTACTTGTCTGAATTCATGTGGAGGTTAATGTGTCCCGTTAGTAGACGCACGACGTTTGGTAGGCAGCCAGTGTTTAGACAAAACTTGTACGTTTGTATACAGTACAAAAGGAAATTTTGTTTTATGCTGTTATGCAATGTTTTGGTGTTTATTATAATTGTGTTGGTATACGATCAACACAATCAAATGTTGTTTGTTTTAACATGTCTTTTGGTTAAATATATATTGAACAGTATCTTTTCCTAACCTATACTTACAAAATTGCCAATTTCATAAAGCAAATGAAACGGTTTACACTAAGTACATGTTTATGAAATTCCAGACTCTGGCTTTACAGTCAAAAGTTATTGCCAAGCAAAATTCCAGAACATGGAATGTTTTCCTCATTCCATCTTGTTTTGTTCCCAGTTTATTGTAAAAGTGCATTTTTGCATCAAATATGCAGAAATTACATGTACAACTTAAGTGTGCAGGTGTTTTGCTGATTCTGGTAGCACACGCATTTGATGTTTGAGTTGAGACCACTTATGTGCCCGTCTTGGGGCAGTAAATGATCCTAAACCATTCCCTGCAGGCACCTTAGGGCACAGTCATTATCATCAGTCCAGAAGTGCAGGCAGAATTTGGTGAGGTGTCAAAAATATTGTTTGCTTTGGGGTTCAGTAAATTGCGGGGTCTAATTTCACTACCACCATCGTTTCATGTGAGTCACTCTGCTTACTTCAAAAGACAAGCAAATATATCGTGTTACTTTAATTATTAAGCCAATTTATAGTAACTTTTTCAGTGTCGCTTTTAGCTATTCTGTATAACAGTGTAGAGTTACATTTTTAAATTGAGCTGTAATTTGTGTTTTTCTTTTTTTCCCTCTCTTCCCCCCTCCCTCACAGGGCAATCTACTTTTGCTGATGATCATGGTCCTTATGCTCCAAAAGTAAGTATGTCAGCTCAGGCATGTAATTTGTCTGTCTGCGTATGGTTATTACACTGTTTCAGGATGGCGGTGCTGCTTTTGTGCTGCGCATCTTGCCTTTCAAAGCACATAAACCACACGGCGTGTGCCGGAGCCCGACGGGAACATGTTTGTCGTGCTGGACCGGCACGGCGGTGTCGCTGTGCTCAGCGCAAGACGCCCGGCTGATGTGCTCGTGGTCCACAGGTGCTGCCCTTCCCGAGCCAGGTAGTTTACAACAGGGTGGGGAAGTGCGGCAGCCGAACTGTGGTCCTGCTTCTGCGCATCCTGGCCGAACGCAACCAGTTCACCCTGGTGTCCTCCGACATCCACAACAAGACCCGGCTTACCAAGCACGAGCAGGTAAAGAGCCCTCGCCCTTATACAGCCCCGCATCTCCAACCTCAGACATCCACAACAAGGCCTGGGTTACCAGACACACATGGGAAAAGAGACTTTTTTTTCCTCACGCAGCAGTCAAACCACAGACCACCGGTCAGTGCTGCTGCCATACCCCTTTTGTTCTGCCTTTAACACAAGACACATGCAGTTGTGTTAGAATAGACTGTTTAAACTGAGGGTCTGTTGCATTAGATGGAGGAAAAGGCACGGACCCATGGAGTCTGTCCAGCACAGTGCCAGAGATGGCTATGCTAATTTACTAGCTTGCTCGGGACCCTGGTATTATAATTAACCTGTCATTAAAAACTGCTCTCTGTTATAGTAGTTTGTTTCATAAGTTTCTGGTGCACTTTTAGCTGCAGATGTACTCGTGTAGGTTTCCACTGACCTTTAATTCACTGCAATCATACATAGCCAACACCAAACGAAGTTACATAATAAGATCCAGACAGACGTGTTCTGTGGTGAGAATCGATTGCCTAATGTGTCAGTGCTTCTTTTAAATAAAACCCACAGCTAGTGGATCTTCACCGAGAATGTAGATGTGCGTAGTGTAAATAGTGTTAGGTAAGCAGTGCAGGAACCGCAGACGTGAGAGCCGTTCTCCTCCAGTGTTTGAGCTCAGTATTACATCAGCAGTTCCCTGTCCAATGTCGGTCATTTTTAAATGTCCACACAAAACAATGACTGATTATTACTCAGAATGTTTTTACTTTAAATATGGTAGATTGCAATTCATGGAAATCTGTCCTGTTTCAACTGGAGTTATTGATTCTTTTCTTGGGTGCTTTCGATTTTCAGGTGGATCTTATGAGAAACATCAGCAACATTCCGAAACCGTTCCTGTTCACCCGGCATGTGCACTTCCTCAACTTCACCAGGTAAGAATCAGGAGGCTGTGCGTGGCTCTCGCCGTAACCGGGGTGGCTCTCGCCATAACCGGGGAGGCTCTTCTGATTTGTGCTATAAGGGACACAGCTGCTGTTTCAGTTTTTGCAGCCTTTACAGCAATGATTCAGGACATGATTATATTAAAAAAGACGTTGGATTTGAAGGAGTGACTGACAGGTGCCATGTCTGATTTCACACGTGTGTCAGGTTTCGGTTAGAGCAGCCTGTCTACATCAACATCATCCGTGATCCCATAAGCCGCTTTCTGTCCAACTACTTCTTCCGGCGCTTCGGGGACTGGCGGGGGGAGCAGAACCACCTGATCCGAACTCCTGGAATGAAAGACTTTGAGAGATACCTGGTGAGGCCTGCCCTCTGGTTATTCTTTCATTTGCTGCCAATATTAATACAAATACGCTCCGTGTTTCATGTCTGTTAGCGTGTAGCTATTGCTTCAGAGGAGCTGCATGTTTCCACGAGCCCACTCACAGTTTGCTGTGTTAATCCCTTTTAAACATATAACTATTGCATATGCGTATAGTAAAAAACCAGTACTGGAAGTGTCAGTGTTAATCTTGTGGCAAAGGATTTGTTAATAATATACAACATAAACAGTTTACACATGCATAAATTTAGTGACAGTGTGCCACTGAAGTGTGGCCAGGAGCTGTAATAATTTCACAGGACAAGTCGCACATCAGTCAGATGATGGATGTGTGTGTCAGACTCTGCCTGGTAATGGCTGTGGTCTCGTAATAACTGTTTAAATGTAAGTGTAGACAGCAGGCTGGGTGAATTACTCAGAGCACTGCTGGCTCTGCCCAGGGGACTGCCAAAGTGCTGTCTGACCTCTGTCACTGGGAACGGCAGCCATGCAAATCCACCATCGCCATCTGAGGCCTGTCCTCATCACGTAGTTCACGGCCAGCCTCCCCAACAGAAACTTCTCTTTGGATCGTGAAGTGTTGCGAGTCCAAGTAATGGCGATATCAAAATAAGAGTCCGATGGAATTGACAGATTATAGAAATTCCCAAAGCTTATTCTGTTGACCTGGACTGTCACACCCATATTATGGGAGTCCCCCATGGTGCTGAGGGATGTGGATACACTGGCAATCATGAATGTGATAAAACTGTTACTGTCCTGAAAATAAAAAGCTTAAGTCATTTTTATTTTCATCTGATCCGCTTTTCTTTTGAAATGATCCTGCCTAAAAGGCACTTTAGCTAAAACAGTGAACTGAAGTAACCGTTAACATTAGGTAAAGACAAGTAAAGGTCAGTGTGTTTCTTTTTCTTTTCAGATGCCATAGAATGCCATTGTACATCTTTTGGGGGGTGGTGTGTACGTGCGTGCACGTGTGTGAGAATGGCTTCATTCTTGGTTCCTTCTGAATGATGGCTGTGTGTTCAGCTCCTTCCCTGTGCCAGAGCCAGAGCCTCACCTTATTCTTGTTTTGCCTGTCTGTGGTGTGAAGCACGTGTCTGACCTGCTCCACGATCCTGTTGCTTTTCATTTCTGCCCTCCTTTCCCTTCGCTCTTTGGTCAGAAAGCGTTTGGTCACACCGTTCCTTCACATAGATAGCCGGGTGTGATCTCGGTCATGTCGGAGCAGTTTTTAACGACTGCGGGAGGTCCCACAGTACTGACCCCACCATGAACAGAATAGATAAGCCTTATGTTGTAAGTCTCACACATCATCTTGTACAAATCTGTCAGGAGCAAAGGGTGGTTTTGTTATCCCAAACCCCCCTACGCACGCACGCACGCACACACACACACACACGCACACTCATGTCCAGACAACACTACAGAAAACAAAATAACTGAGCTTTTTTTCCCAAGTGCACTTCATCTCAAAAAACACATCTGAGTCCGAATCAGATTTCAAGTCATGGTATGAACCCTGCTTGGCCAATCTCTGAACCCTGAACAGAGCCTGAGGCAAAGCATGCTGGGCTTGTGGCCATCTGGACCACGTCCCCGCCTTCCACGCCCGACTTCCCGTCCGACTGTTACAGCGCTCTCAGCCCCACCCCTTTCAGCCCCACTGAATGAGTGACTGGAGGGGGGGTGCAGCTGTGTCCGACCACAAACAGACACTGAAAACACAGTGCAGGCGCCCATGTTGTGCTGAGGTGGACCGCTCTGCGTTTGGTCAGAGTCCCTGCCTCAAACACACTTCCTTTGGCTTGCTACTCCACCGCACCCCTCACAGTTAGTTCCTTAGAAGACTTCACTGAAATATGTTGCGAGTGGCGCCTTGTAGATTGAGTTCAGAAACATTCACAAGTGTGTATTTTTAAATAAAGAAAATATATTGCCGTATTTGTCCTTGTAACATCTCTTCAAAGGCTATAGTTACAGTGTCTTGTACATACTGCAGACTGCATTTTAACATCAGCTGGGTATATTGTAAGTGGTTCCCACCCTTTTTGCCTTGGAGCCATCCCTACTTATATTTATAAAAAAAAACTAAAAAAAAAAAAGGCTGAGCCCCCCCCAGCCCAGACACACACACACACACACCATTGTAGTGTGATTCATTCCACATTCCATTGCCTACTATCTTTCAGTGAGGACCAAAAAATTTTATCTTTTTAATTGCTTTTATATGCAGATGTTTATCCAGTAAGTGTATCATGATTTCATTTAACATGATCAAATCTCATTTTGAGAACCACACAACCTCGGAGCTGACAAAGCCTCACGCACCCCCTGAAATCTTTGCAGCCCCGCTGTGTGGGGGCTTGGTTGAAGAGGCCAAATAAGTCTACTGACCCTAAACAACCCTTCACGCTATTCTGCTTTGTCCTAGGGCAAGAATTTAGGAATGTCCCTGGGGTAATGACATTCCCCCACACACACATGGTCAGACAATCACTCAGCATGGTGATAACTGTGACAACACAAGGCATTAAGGTTACAGGGGGAATCAGTCAAGTGTAATGTATGGAAGGATGCTGTATGCCAACGAACTAAGCTGGACTGAAATACCGTTATAGGCGTGGTGTGACCCACTCGAGTTTATCACTAGGATCGTGAGTGGAAAGATACACAGCCGGCAGCTGCCTTGTCTGTGTATGAGTTTCGAGATGAGTCTCCCGTTTAGGTGGCCCAATGCTGTTATGTAACTCTACACTAGCACCTGTATGACAGTTGTTCTGTATGAACCCATAAAACCATTGAGGTCTACGTACCATAGAATAATAAAAAACAATTTAAGCAGCTGCTGCAGTCATGGCAACCACATGGCGAAAAATAGTGTGACGTCAGAGCGCTTGCTGCAAATAAAAAGCACTGTAGGGAGCGTTTTGGTGCCAGTTTTCCTTTTCCGTTCCCACCTGGCCGACGGTCCCCCCGGCACAGTCCTAGAGCGGAAACAAAGGAAGCGTGGGCAGCTGCCGTTGACGACTTAACAAAGTCCAGGTCCGGCTCCTTCACAACCCAGCTATGACGCCATCCTGAATTAGCTCATGTTAGATTAAGTTGTTTGGAATAAAAGTTGCTTCATTTCTGGTGGTAGCTGGTTAAATTCAGTTGGCATAAGAGTAAGGGAGAGGTTGTATACATTCAGAAGCAGAACATCTGTGTAGACATCATTCGCACAACTTAAAGGTCTTGTAACTGGGCTCTGTGTCTCTTCATTGTTATGTAACCACTAATTTGTTACATTTTCCTCACATAAGGTCACAGTAATTTTCTTGGCTTGGTGGGGGAGGGCTGTGAGTTTGCCTAATTTAATTGAGGGTTTTGGGGGAGAAATGGGCTTTTCTGAGGAGATGTGAGGTTGGTTTTGTGGCAGGATGTGGTTCAGGTGTCGTTTGGCAGGGCATCCCGGTGGTCCTTCCCGCCCCGCATGAGCGGCTCTGGGTGAACACCACCACCTGGTGACATCCACGAGAAAGTGCAGGCATGGCATTGCACTGAAAACAGTATTAAAAAAGTAAATTTCAAGAAGAATTATATGATTGTGGTAAACCATTTTTGGTTTCATGTAAAGACTTTTTTTTTTTTTTACCCGGTGTGTGTAACTTGTGTGGTGCTTATTTTGACTTGAATGTCAATGAATTTATATTGAATGATTAATATATTCTTAAATGGCAGCAGCACAGGTGCCAATGGAGTGAAGAATTTAAAACTTGGTTTGCTTTACATCAGCTCTGATGATGTAATATACTGACATAAAGCTGTTTTATGGTTTCCTGTGGTCCAGCAGAGGGAATTCTCTTGTGTTTTAATGTACGTTATTATTGAGTCCAGACTAACTGAAACACAACGTGTAGCTCAGAAAAGCTCAAGTTTGTAGGTGAATCTGGCTTCTGGGATCCTTCGTTAAGGTGGAGGTTCCTGCATGTCCATGGCCAAATGCCTCACACACTGTTTTCTTTTGACCCAGGACATTAACGTGTGTATTCTGGAGAATTACCCAGAATGCTCAAATCCCCGCCTTTTCTACATCATTCCCTATTTCTGTGGACAGCATCCTCAGTGCCGGTGAGCTTTTGGACACGTTTAATCTGAATACACAATGCAGAGATTCTTAAGATACTTTTTTTGCAACACTGTTCATCATCATCTTCTAATTTTGGGATTCTTGTAAAGGGAGCCCGGAACATGGGCTTTGGAGAGAGCCAAGAAGAACGTTTTGGAGAACTTCCTGCTGGTGGGGATACTGGAAGAGCTGGAAGATGTGCTTCTCTTACTGGAACGTCTTCTACCTCACTTCTTTGCTGACGTGGTCAGCATCTACAAAAGCCCAGGTGAGGCTTGCTTGCTTTGCAGCTAGACTTGAGCAATGGAGAACACAGCAGAGGATTATATCATGAATATATTGTACCATTTTAAAAAACAAATACACGTGTCATGGACAATGGTCATTTTAATTTTTATTTTGTACCCAGATGCGTTTAATCACACACTGGAGAAACTGTGATCATGTGTTTTGTTTTTTTTTTTTTTTTGCCTGTAAATTATGCTGTGGAAACTATGTTGTCACAGTGATTAACTTTAATGTCTTTTGCTGGTATTAAATCCTCTGCACTTGGCCTTTGAAACACGTACATTACACTGTGTTGCTTTGCCAGAGCCATAGCGGCACTGAAAAGCTGTAAGGAAGATTTACACATTCCATCAATCTTGAAAACTGGGGCTTTAAAACAATCTTTTAGCCCACTGGCGTGCAACACTTTGCAAGTGCACCATTTATTTGCAGCCACTAGGTGGGAGTTTGTGTGCCTTAAAGGTCTGTGATGAAAATTTATCTAGTGCTGTGGCCGTAAGATGTGCAGACTAACTCCGTGAAACTGGAAAACTATGCAAACCGACTGCTGCAGTCTGAAGAGAGCTGTGGCTGTCTTCTCTTTTACAGAGTACAGAAAGATGGGAAACCTGACGGGTACAGTAAGGAAACACACGCCCACGCTGAGGGCCCTCCAGGTGCTGTATCAACGAATGAAGTATGAGTATGACTTTTACTACTTCGTCAGGGACCAGTTCCACCTCTTGAAGAAAAAAATAGGCCTCAAGTCTGCCTCAAGCCCGACATATCAGCCCAGCTTCCTGCTGGACCTGCCACCGGCAACGCAGGAGCCAGAGGAGGAGGAGGAGGAGGAGGAGGAGGAAGATGTGGAAGACCTGGATGATGCGCACAGCTGGCTGGTGCAGCCGTGACGAACACAACCCTGTAAAGTGGCAGCAAGAAGCGGGCTCCGCAAATCCTTACGGATGGGCTCTCACACAGGCAGGACACAAGCGTATGCGAATAGTAGTGAAGCATAGGGCTGAGGGTGCACTGTCTTCTTGGATCGTTTGCTTTGTAAAAATAACAGCACTGAGGCAGTTCAGCAAATCATACTGTCCAGAAAGACGTGGGGAGCTGAGAAACTTCAGACACGATCGACGGTCCTTGGTGGACGCGATGCGTTTGTAGTTTGGAACAAGGCACTGAATTTCCAACAGGATACTGGGTGGTATTGCATCGCTAAAGCAACAGATGGACCACTGAAGTATTATAAGGCCATAAAGCTTTGCTGAACAGGACAACACAGGTGTACAGCCTGTGAATGTTTCCATCAGACCTACTACTAGAACTAAAAGGGTTGTGATCCCAAGTTTAAGTATTTCCGACAGCGGAAACACGTGGCTTTTTAAACATATGGAACAGACGGGATTATCAAGGACACGTCTAATAGTGACTGGAGTGAAGCAAACATGTGGCTGTACATGTTTTTCCTTTGAGACTGTAATTTATGTTCACTCTTTAACACGAAAGAAAAGCTGTGCTTTTGGCTCAGACATTAGGCCTAATTTAAATGATTAATTATTATCTATTGATAATGGTAGGGTAGGTTCCATTTTCATTGTGTTTAGATAACAGCTTGGCCATGGTTAAGAGACGGTAGCCTGAATTTCTTAAGGACACCGTTTTAGACCAGATACGTCTTGTAGTGTAAATGTGTAAATAAGCATAACAGTTGTAATCAACGCAAGCTGCTTTGCATAAAAGCGTCTCCTTAGCAAATAATGTAATGTGTGCACACGAACAGCCGACTTAATTGGGTTGTGTATCGTTAACGCATATTTGTGAAAAACCCACAGTATCCAGTTTAAACACGACACACTGAGCACCAGTTAGTCTAAAATCCAGAAACCACACTCGACAACATGAAAGAAATTAACGTAATGGGAAAAGCTGCTTATTTCGCAGCTGCTAACAACTAGCCTTTCCTATTTATATTTTTAAGTCACAGAACTTGTAGTATAAACACTTATGAAATGTTTGCATATGGACCAGGTTTTTACAAGTGTCATGGGTTAAAAGTCGATTGCTCGGTGCCACCTTAAGTTCCTTGCGTAAACATCAAAGCACATGATTAACCGTATTGCCTCGAGATGCTGGCACATAATGTTAGCAACTGGTGTCGTCTGATTTAAGAACACCTACTGATTCTTCCCAAGAAAACCATTGTGTTTAAATGTTCTGTCTTTCAGTTTATTTATTAAATGTATGCATTGCATTATAAATGTTTCTCAGGAAAAAGAAAATGTATATTTTTCAAAATGTACTTTGAAATTCATGGTATCACAAACTTTGCTCTTAGCACCTTCTGGATTTCAAAATTATACAGATTTCCGTGATTTGTCATGTTGCAACAGGAAGCTAATTAAAAGAGAAAAATTAATGATCACTATTTGTATTTTTAGTAACACTTTAATACCTCCCTCCCTCAAATTTTCACAAAACCAAACCCTTGTGTTATGTTACTTTATTTTATTTTTCTTGTCCAGTTTTAGCATTGCATATATTAACTGTGACCATTCAGATAATTAGAATTACTCTACTGCAGTTACTATTGTAAATATATTAAATATAAGGCAGAATTAAACCTTCTTCTGTGGAAGATTAAAAATAACTAAAAATTGTAAAGAGGGGCTGTGTCATCTCTCATGGGACACAAATCTCTAGTGACATCTCTGATCGTGAATGTTGCGTGTAACACGCATTTGCAAACAATCAGAGTGCAAAGTAAGACTATGCTACTGGTGTAGAAGTTAAAATGATTTTATGTTTGAAGATCAGAGTTCCAAACAGAAGGACATCAGTCGCTAAGTGGTTACAAACTAACAGGGGGAGGCTGCTTGTTCAGGCACTCCTGCCTAATCAGTTACAATCTGGCAGGGGGCAATTGTTCATTCAGGCACTGCTGCACCAGCTCAAGAGCATCGAGGGCTGTACCCCAGCTCATGGACACGCCCCAGCCATTGTGCCCGTAGTTGTGCACCACGTGCACCTGGCGGCCCTGTAGGCGGAACGTCTCCCGCTCGATCCGCGGGTTCTTCCTCCCGGGTCTCAGGCCAACCCGCACTCCAAGGATCGTGGCACCCGCTAAAGACGGCTCGAGGCAGCGACATCGCTCCAGGATGTCAGCACTCTCACTGGTGTCTGCCTCCTCACGCCAGTCACCCGCCTGCCTGGTACCACCCAGGACTGTTGCATTTGTACCAGGGTAGATGTAGGTGTGCCCATCGCTGACCCGGATAAAGTGCTTCAGCCAGGGTGCATGTACCATCAGCACCTGGCCTCGCACGGGGTACACCTCCTCATCTCCAGTGAGCGCCTGCGCCCACACGCCCGAGCAGTTTACGATGATGTCATAACTGTTGCCTAGTTGCTGAAGATCAGTGACTTTTTCATGTTTGATCTGACCGCCAGCATTTATCAGCCTGAAAATTAGCAGTTTTCAGCTTTCCTTTTGCTTTGAGATGAAAAAATGTGATGCTAACCTACAGTATCAGGCATAATGCTGCTACTCGTCTGATAATATGCCATTTTTATCCTCGGGTGCTTTAATCCACTCAAGTTAATTATTACTACAGGCTACTACTGATATATAGCACCATTTTTTAACTTAATGCCCATGTTTAAGGACACTGAACACCAACGCTACTATTGAACTGTCAATTTAGTACTGAAAAGACAGCAGAGTGGTTACCTTTTCTGAAGCCATGGCAAGTAACTGGTGCATTCACACTTAATCGTGGTGAACGCTTGGCCAAATTTATACCCCGGAAACTTCTTCAGTTCTTCATCGGTCATCGTGCGAAATCCTAGCATGTACTCAGACCAGAATGGCTTCACTTCAGCAGGGACCTCCTTAAATATCTGCCAACTTCATGAGAATGAACAGGTCAGCAACTGGTAGGGCTAAATGTAGACTAGTAAAATATGTAACCTGATATTACATTCCTGTCGTAATATACGGATAAAAGAATTACAGTGTCCTTAGTGACTCCTTGTAATGTGGACGATTGCCTAATAGTACAATTTTGATATTCACCCAGAGCACAAGTAGACTCCAGCTACAGATGCCTCTGGTGATCCAGCTATGGCATGCAGGTGATCAAATGATTTCTTATACCAACGTCGCTGTCGTTCCAAAGGTACACCTGAAAGTAACAAGAACAAACGTTATCTGAACATTACCTCCGGTTCGAGTTCATTACACATATTTCTAAGCAAGAAACGGGTGCAGCTGCAGAAATCGCCCGTCATCGCACCTGTTAACTTGCCGCCCATAAAAATGCCCGCAGCCACGTCGCTGGTGGTGTTGGGCGTGAAGCGGTCAGCGAGGACGGTAACGCCACACCAAGGGATGCTTTCTGCAAGACACACCGCTGTGGAGAGGCCGACCACACCAGCGCCCACCACGGCCACTCTCGCTTTCTGCATATGGACAAAATGCTGGGAAAAAGACCTGCGCGAAATAAAGGCGTTATTGCGTCGTGTGAAAATGCGCAGTTGGAGCACTCTGTTACTTTAGTCTTTGGAAAGTGGCAACTTGCTGCGGTTATTATTAAAACAATTTCACAGTTACTTTAATTATTTATTTGTTTGTTTATATATTTTGAGATCGATCGCTAATAAATAAGTAAATGTGTATACATTTTTAACTTTTAAGTGGTCTTTTATACGATGCTGTAATTAGAATTGGTGACAGTCTAAAGGTATTTAAAATGTGTGCCAGTGCTATTTTTATAGTATTTGCTTACTCCGAGTGACGCTAAACACCAGCTAGACCTAAACAGCTCATTAGATCAAAGTGTAATTTTTGTACACACACACACACACACACACACACACACACAATGTACACTGCATTGTGTTCATTTTCTAGCACTAATGTGATTATACGGCCCCTCGCAGGTTTTATACGAAAAGCGTAAATAATGATGTCCCATTACCAACCTGTCAGCACAAAGTTTACTAGGATTTTAATTTTATTGCAACAATTTAAAAGGTTTTATTTCATTTATTTATTTGTCAAATGGCATGTTTCCCTGTGTAACATGACACAAAACACAACAGCCGTGTCTGACCCTGACGTATTTACACATTTCAACGCTGTCGTCGATATCAGGCATATATTCAATTGTGCAAAATGCAGTTTCTTTGCTGTTTACTCATTTATACATGTACAACACCTGCACAGAAAACATTGCAGCACAGTTATTATTCGCAGCGGAATCTGTCGTTTTATTACATTATTTTTCATTTCTCATTTAAATTGTCAATAATACACACCTTCGGCTTAATGTCGTCTTGAACTCCGCACCGACAAAACGTATTATAGCCCTTGTCCATCCACCCGCCGTCGTATACATTTTGTTGACTTACACTTTATCAACGTAAGAGGGCACGGTACCCGGATAAATGCCCTATTTTTGTGTATAAAACAATGCTTGGTTATGATGTGGAGAACGCAAAACGTTACTTACAACAGAAATAAATATAATACATAAACACTATAAATAAAAAATAAATAGATATTTGGTTTAAATAAATATATAAACCATTGTCTTAAATAAATGAATACATAATATGAATAAAGAAATGTTTATTTAAACAGATTTTTGCACAGATTTATTTATTCATTCACTGTGTGAACTAATACATAACAAATGTTACACAAGAGGGCAAATTGATACGAAATCAGCATTAGACAGTCGAGAACTGGACTGGGGGGGGAAATTTACGAACCTAAATCTCGCGATAGTATTACAATCTCGCGGCCATTTCTTGCTAAGGTAAGGTCCTGGAAGCTTTGTTATATATTTTTAATTTTTGGAGCAGAAATTTTCCCCACATGTTCAATATGTGCGAATAACGACATGTACATTATTTAAATGTTATTTAACTGTATTTTAAATTGGGCATTAAAACGCGCGTTGGTGCGTGCAGTAATGTAGACGCATATGTTTTTGAGAAGAGGGTGCATGGCGCTTTGTTTAAATGTAGACGGATTAAATAGTTACCGATCTTCTGCTCAATTAGTTTGTTCTTCTGCAGTTAGTGACATAGCTAGTAATATTTGTTTCCTATAACGTTTTTTGCATTAAGCGTTTAAATGCAAGTTCAGTAAGGATCTTAACCAGCCAAAGCTATTTGTTATAACTTTAAAATGTTGTGGAATTGGCAAGTAGAGATTCAGATGTGTTAACACTGACATTAACTAGGCGAATCAGTTGCATGGTAAATCGAACATTTAATCAGTATTTATAGTTATATCGCTGTTGGTCGACATTTTGTAGAAACTAGATTCCAGTTTCTCTCCATTGACTGATTTTTCCTACCCAGCTTGTTTAGTTCTTATTTAATCAACAGTATACTATATTTTGTAGTGCCACTTAACATTGCTTGTACGTGGTATAGGTTGCCGCTGAAATGCGTATGCTTGTTTTCGCGATACGTACAGACTACGAACCACTGCATTACAATAATGTAAAAGTCAACGAAGGGCAGTGAGCCACAAAGAAGTCAGCTGCAGTAATAATCTAAAACATTTAATACTTTTCGAATTGCAAGTAGGTGATATTAAGGGATATATGGACACCTACGTATAATTACGTTTCCCATTTATTACTGACGCGAATTTCAATGCGACAGTGTCGTGACAACCTAAAATATATCTAACTTATCACATTGCAGTGTACAAATCGAGCTTCTTTCTGCATGTTCGTTTCGGGCTCGAGAACGTCACTTCCGCCCCTCTTGTGTTACCCCTTGGCAGGGCCAGTCTGACACGGTTGGGTACGGCAAACAGTATAGGGGAAAGCGCACGAATACGGCCCAGATCAAGAAACTGCCGCACGCTCACTTGTTATATACTTGATTTTAAACATGTATACCCAATCCACTCCTCTCCCTCCGCATGCAGCCAAATACGGCATGTTACGTGTTGTACACAGAAGACATGTTGCTTGTTGTGCTTCCAACACAGCTACAAGCAAGCTGTTAAGTAATACAGCACCCATGTGTAGGGCAGGCTTCGGTGGACAGGCCCCGTTATTAGTGTCAAACGCAGTACAGGTCAGTGTTGCTGTGCCATCTGTTGCACCATCTGCACATCATGCATGATGACAGCAAGGAAAGCGTATGCGACGCTGCTGAAACTCTGACACAACGCTGGTTTTCCTGTAAATGCAGGAAGCCTGCAGTTGTATCAAAGTGCATCCCACACTGATGTACTACTACAAAGATACAGAAATTTATTTAGTCGATTATAAATGTTTTAGTACTCAGCACCTACATGTGTGTATGTCTACGTTATACATTCTGCTTGTGTAGTCATGTTGTCATCACGTATGCAGCCTGGTAGCTCAAGGGATAGAACATCTGGGATGCAGAAGTCTCCTGATTCAAATCCCAATACAACCACCAAGTGTGCTTGAGCAAGACACCCAAACACTAGCTCCCCGGGCACCACATGTGGCTGTCCACTGCTCCCCCAGAGGGATGGGTAAAATGCAAGAACAAATATGGCTGTAACATTTATGTGAAATTTGGTAAGTCACTTTGGCTAAAAGCGTCTGCTAAATAAGTAAATGTAAGTAAAGATGCACGGCCCTGATTTTGCTGTGAGGGTTACCCAAACAATCTGCATACGCATACATTATTGTTGTCCAAAAATGCACAAATGATTTGTGTATTTTTAAAAAAGTATTTAGTTTATTGCTCTGGTTGACCTAGTGTGCTCTTGCAGGTGGGTTTCAATTTCCTCCACCTGGGTAAAGCAGGATGGCTGAATCCTCCTCATCGCATTTCGCCATCCACTCTAAAGCACACAAGGACACAATCCTGAACAAATTTGACAAGCTGCGGAAGAAGGATGTTCTATGCGACATCACCCTGATTGTGGAAGATGTCCATTTTAAGGCCCACAAGGCCTTATTGGCTGCAAGCAGTGAGTATTTCTCTCTGATGTTCACTTCTGAGGGCCATGTTGGACAGTCCATATATAAGCTGGACGGGATGGCAGCACGGGTGTTTGGGGCAGTGCTAGAGTTCATCTACAGTGCCAACGTGTCAGTGGAGGAGACTGCCACTGAACAGCTCCTGGCCGTGGCCCGCCTCCTGGAGATCGGGGACTTGGTGAAGGCCTATTCTGAGTGCCACGACGCCTGTCGAGGGGATGGCACAGCGAGGCAGGCCACTGGTTCTGCAGCAAGTCCGGACAGACCCGAGCCCAAACGCAAGAGAGGCCGGCCAAGGAAGAACGTGTCAGTTGCTGAGGCGAGTGCAAAGGAAAGGCGAGATCTAAGTGCTGAAATAGAAACCAGGTCAGAGGACTTGAACGGCGAAACAGGTAGACAAGGTTCGGGGGCCAAAGGGGGTCCAGAGCCCGTGGAGGACGTTGTAGAGTCAGAAACGTGTGCACGTGCTTCTAAAGACCTCGATGACGACTATGAACCCAGAGTAGGGCGCAGTCGCCACAGTAAGCGCAAAATAAAGCCGCCGATTAAGCTGAAAGGGTACCGTGTTGGGGACGATGCTTCTGAACCAGGAGAGCCTGGGAAGAGGGGGAGGAGGAGGAAGTATCCCAACACAGAGGCGCGTTGTGACAACTGTGGCAAGGTCTTCAAGAACCACCTCTTTTTAAAAATACATCAACGGACACACACAGGTAAGGTCTTAGTCTTCACAGGAATTCCACTGTGTTCATGCCTGGTGGTTAAAGAGCTCACTGCCATCGGTTTAACACTGGCACGACATCGCTGTGACATTCCGAGTTAACGGAAATGTGGGCTGCGTAACTCGAGTGGTTTTTGTCCTTAATTTTGTACCAGGTGAGAAGCCGTTCAGGTGCTTTGTGTGTGGAAAGGGGTTCACCCAGAAGCACACCCTACTGGTCCACCAGCGCATGCATACAGGAGAGAAGCCCTTCATCTGCACGGTGTGCTCCAAAGCTTTGTCCACAAAGCATTCGCTGTTGGAGCACATGAACCTTCACACAGGTATGGTTCTTCTCTCAGGACAGTGACAGGTGCGCAGTAATAATGTATCAGCTTACAGCCGTGTGCTGCACGGCTGTGACGGGGAGGGTTTGGTGAAGTTTTAAACCTGCACATTTAAATATTTTCATATCTCTGATGTAGGAGCATCCAACAAAACCAGAGAAAGCAAACAACGGTTCCTTATGTTTTTGTAGTTTCTAAACGTGGTGACAGACTTCAGAATTCACATGCTTTGCTGTGAGGTTGTTTTGCTAGAGCACCGTAGCTTAAAGCAAGGGGTGTGTGTGTGTGTGAAGGGCATTTGAGGTGGCAGTGCCCCTCCTCACATGCAGTGCCTTGCAATCTCGCAGACCAGAAGTCATTCAGTTGCGACCAATGTGGAAAGACATTCAGCCAGCGGAGGCAGCTAAAGAGCCACTACCGCGTGCACACAGGTCAGGCTGCTGCCGTTACACGTCACACTGCTGCGGCTTCCTCCCCATGCGTGCCCTGAACTTGCCCTTTCTCCTTCAGGCAAACCGCTGCCAGAGTGTGCACACTGCCATCACAAGTTCATGGACGCAGCCCAGCTGAAGAAACATTTGAGGACGCATACCGGTACATATGCCAGTTTCATATTTTGAGAAAGACAGGTGGAGGAAACGGACTGCCATGCTGTTCAGATTCAGGTACATATTTAGGCTGTTATTGCTTACAAAAATTTAGCAGCTCAAATTTAGCATCACTTTGGTACTACAGGTGAGAAGCCTTTTACCTGTGAGATTTGTGGGAAGTGTTTTACGGCCAAGAGCTCCCTGCAGACCCATATTAGGATTCACAGGTGAGAGCTCCTCAGCTGCACGCCTTGGTTTGTTCATCACGTCTTTCTAGTATTTTCTCTTCACTTTTCACAGAACTGTTAGGACATTTGAGTTACTTGAAGAGAGTCTGTGTGTGTGTGTGTGTGTGTGTGTGTACACACAATCCCAGCCAGCGTAATGTGCATGTGTCTTCACAGGGGAGAGAAGCCATACATGTGTGGTGTCTGTAACAAGTCCTTCTCGGACCCCAGTGCCAGGAGACGCCATGTGGCATCCCACACAGGCAAGAAGCCTTTCACGTGCCCCTTCTGTAGCCTGACCTACGCCCGCCTGGACAATCTCAAGGTGCACACCAAGACGCACAACAAGGAGAAGGCGCCTGAGGCCCCAGGCGGAGGTGCCACGGCCAGCGACCAAGCCGCAGGTGAGGCGGAGGAGGTGCGCAGCATCCTGCAGCTGCAGCAGTACCAGCTGCCCACCGCGGAGGAGCAGGAGATCCAGCTAGTGGTCACCAGTGACGGGGAGAACATCAACTTCGTGACGGCGCAGGAGCAGGGCATCAGCATCATCACGAACGAGGCGTCCGAGAGCATGG
Organism: Chitala chitala; assembly: GCA_025773905.1. Taxonomy (NCBI): domain Eukaryota; kingdom Metazoa; phylum Chordata; class Actinopteri; order Osteoglossiformes; family Notopteridae; genus Chitala; species Chitala chitala. The sequence goes on from JABJVR010000021.1 coordinate 8,239,008, forward strand.
GAGCCCTGTTGGGGCAGCCGGCGGCACACGTGCCCAGCCTGGCGCTGGTGGCCCCCGCAGAGGCCCCCCCTCAGATCCAGGCCATCAGCGTGCTGGAGGGCCAGTCCGAGCAGATGCACGTGATCACGCTAACGCGGGAGGCCATGGAGCAGCTGCAGGCCCAGCATGGGCCGCCCCAGGCGATCGCCATGCCGCCGAGGCCCGCGCCGCAGCTGCACGTCATGCAGCAGCCCCTACCGCAGCTGTCCGTCAGCCGCGAGGACCCGCCCCAGGCGGCGCACGTAGGCCGTGAGCCGCAGGGCATCCACATCAGCGGCCAGGGCACGCAGCCCATCTCCATCAGCCAGACCACGGAGCAGATCCCCAGTCACCAGATACAGGGTCAGACGTTCCAGATACAGGCGGGCACGCTGTCCTACCTCTACACCACAAGCCTGGCCCCTCAGAACTGAAACGACGTGGGAACAGGGGACTCCGCGGGTCCAGAGTGACCGGTGTGGGAGGGGTCACCAGAAAATGCTGCAGCTCAGTACTGCACACAAGTACCTGTTTAAATTGTATTTTTGTAGGAATATTTTTTTTGATCCTGAATTGGTCTAGGTGCATCAGGAAAAGCCTTGGCACAATTAGTGCACGTTTAATGTGTGGGAGGTGCTCGGCGTTTTGTAAAACCAGATATGCAATGTTACTCGAAACATCACTTTCTGTATGACGTTAAAAGGGCTAAGATGATAATTGTGTTGTTTGTGAGAACTTTTTCATGTAAAAGGCAGTTTGCTATTAGTTCTTACATTTGGTTAACATCGACTGTCTGAATAAATTTGCATTATTTAAAGACTACAATAAGTCACACTTATTCCACCAGTTTTTTAGTTATATTTTACACAAATTTTTTACAGCAGGAGAGAGAATAGAGGGTGTCAACAGCAGGCAGTTGTCATGGAGATGGTGTCCATTTTCTATCAAATGCCCATTCTGACGTTTGTTTAAACCCTGATGTTATTTAACAGATATGGTTCAGTTTTACCAATTAAACCTATACTACTTGTGAAACAAAAAGGGAATTACCATATATAGAAACGAGTTATTTGGAAGTAAAGATGTAATACAGAAACAATTACCCTAATGAACTGTTTGAATTGCACGAGGCATTTCTGATGTAAAGGCATGGCTTGGGTATACACACCATTAATACAATATTTCAAAACCTGAAGTGCAGGTAAACTCACTGCAGTGTAGTTGAGGCTAATAATTTCTCTTTACACTCCAGTTGTAACCCTTAACCTCTGGTTTGTACTTTCACAGTTCTGGGGCAGCTTGACCTCCGACAGGAGTCCAGAAGAGCCGTTCCCATGGAGGTCCACAAAATGTGCCTCCGCAGCCTGTCGCCGTAAACGGACGGGCCCCTGTGTGATACAACAGTATCACTTAACTGCAGATTTCATGCCTTTCTATGTCACACGCTTAGCTTTTCATCGAAGCTGCAGGAGTAGCAAAGCCAACATGCAGTACAGCACATCTTAGCTGTTAAACATCAGTTACAGAAAGACACAAATACAGGAAAGTCATACTACAGTATGAATTACCATATTACAGCAGTATGATGTACTATGTGTAGTTACAGATCAGTTAAGGAAGGACTGATGTTAGAATCTCTTACAGATGGCAACAGGTGAACTCACGGTTTTGGGTCTCTGGAGGAAAACAGCAGAGCCGTCTCTAGCAGGGGCAGAGACCGAGCCCGTATCACTGCAGAGTTTGTTTTGGATACTACGTTGAGTCAGGCTGGAACCCAGACAGGACACTGGTAACCGCTGCTTTGCTGACCCTTAAAGGAGGTGAAGGAGTTTGTGTTCAGTCAGAGCGGACGCTCCCAAACTGACCGGCTGGACTGCTCTGAATGCTGAAATACGTCGTCAAGAATGGCGTCTCAGTTTCTGGACTGTGTCTTTACTATGAATAATTTCACAAATTCACAACCTATCAAAGCAAATGTACATTTGGCTTCAGTCCATTTGCATTAAGCCCTTGTTGGGTTCACCGCTGTTTGCTTCTTCTGCTGTCATTGGTGTACCTGATTGAGAGCCATTCCAGCTTCCGGTCATGGCTGCCCCCGTGTCCCGTAGGTGTCTCCGCCCGCTCCCAATCATGGCTGTCCCCGTGTCACGCATGTGGCTCTGCGGCTCCTGGACACCCTGGAATGCGCTGAGCTTCAGGTGTCGCTCTTGGACCAACTGGGCTGTGCTCTAACGGTGGATGATACAAGGCAGGCAGTTAGCAGCCAGCTGGTCACAAGCGATAAGGCAAAATTATTTAGCACATCATGCTCAGGGGGACAGTAGAAAAGCATTTTCAGATTCAACTAAAAAAAATAAAAGCCAGCTATCCACTTTCCTTAAATGAAGGGTCTTCAGTTTCAGAGTTGTCACTGCTAAGAGCCAATGTGAAATTGCCAGTTAAATGTTAGTTAGGTCTGAATATAGCCTCACTGCATTGTATATCCAGGACTCCAGGAATTTTCAGCATAACCGCAGCTTTTTGTCCTGTATCTCTCCCCATTACCCACGGCTTCTTGTTCAGCAAGAGACAGTGCGGAAGGTCTCCCGCGCTGCGAGCCCACCTGTTTGCTTGCTATCTCGCTGTGCAACTGCTGCTGTAACTGGGTGGTGTGGCCGCTTCTCTCCAGCTTCTCACTGAGGGCCTCGGGCTGCCGCTGTGTGCAGGCCACGTCCTGCTGCGGCCGATCTAGACCGACCGAGCGAAAGCCGTCCGCGGGCCGTCGGCCACGCGCCTCCCGGGTCGGTCGCCGAGCCTCGTCCTCCAGTTGCTGCCTCTGAAATTCCAAATTCGGAACTCTGTATCGGTGCGTTACCTCACGTGCGCTACACCGGCGCGGGCAACTGTCGGCCGTACTGAATAGGAGAGAGGCGGCTGCATCCATCAAATGTTAAAATAAACGGGAACATAATGAGCAGAAAGATACGATGACTTCTTGGACCTTCCTGACGTTTGGGTCTCACGCAGAGCAAAAAAGACAGTGTTGTGACGGTCACCCTAGAAATATGGTTTGTGCTGGCTGTATCTGTTCCCAGTCTAAATTTGTGCTTAGGTCAAGAGGTCAGGACCCCTTAATGTTCTTATTTTGAGAGTAGGGTTATCCAATGGGAGCACGTTAATAAAGTGAGAGCTATGGCATGGCTACCAGAGCTCTACCACTGGGCAGAGGGACGGAGCGTCAGGGAACAGAAGATGCAGTATAACACTGAGGAATGATCACCAGGTTGAGGAGTTCCTTCTTGGTGTCGCACGTCTCCTGCTGGCTCTGGGAGAGGGCTTTCCTCACAGCCTCCAGCTCCTTTTTCAGCAGTGTCGCCTCCTCCTCGGCCATCAGCTTCGCCCGCAGACCTTCCTTCCGGTGCAACGCCACTTCCTGCGCATACAACATTTCGTCAGATCCAGCATTCGCACCATCTACGTGCTGTGTTCTGACCTGGCGTGTGCCGCACACTCTCTACGCCCGTTCCCTGTATTGTAACTCACACATACAATAAAATAGCAGACCGCCTGAGGTGTCATTCCACAAGCACTGGAAGAGAAGAGTGAGGTGTTTTAACCGTTCTATTGATCCATGTGTTTCCATTAACTAATGGGTCTCATTGATCTGGGCCTGGAACCGCTGGGTGAAATGTTGGGTAAACTGCATTTTGGTCCACAGTGTGCTGTAAACCACAATACAACATGCAGCCCTGTTCTGGTTCCTGCCCTGCCTGCCAGGCAGCTGCTCCTCCCCCAGCCCCCACCTGTCCACGTACCTGCTGGCACTGGCTGAGCTGCCTCCACAGTCTTCCCTCCCTGACCACCTGCTTCCACCGGTTCAGGGCCTTCAGCTTGTACAGCAGGCCTGCCAGGGACCTGTTCTCCACCCATGTGTCCTGCTGCTCTGTAGGCTGGTGAGGCAAACAGCTGACAGTCACACTGATAAAGTTACACTACATTTTAGGTGCCTGAAAAGGGCTTTCCTCTGAGTGACAAGCATTTTGCCCAATTATCTGATTGTTTTGTTTTTCTTGGACAATTTAGGTTTTGTAATTAAGTATTACCTGCTGCCCTGTCAACTGATGCACTGCTGTAAAATGATGCAGCCCAGAGCAGGGCGCAGGTCTAGTCTTCCTCACCGCTGATAGTGAGGCCTTCAAATCCTCATCTTTTGTGGAGCTAAGCTTCTGTTTCAGCTTGTAGATACTTTCCACACCCTCTCTTCTGACTCTGTTGACAAGCTCGGTCATATCTTGGTCCATCCTCAAATGGTATTCATCCAGCCTAGACTGGACTCCCCAGAAACCACAGGTAAGATAAAGAAAAGTCAAGCTTAATTAATTTTCCAATATTAAGGCAGCAGCACTGTGGCATTATTTCATGGGCACGTGTATCAGTGTGGCAGCAGTTCATGTTTCTGTAGATGAGCGCATCGGTGTGAATGAGGCGTCCAGTTAGCGCGCTGTTGGCCCGAAGCCTTCCCCTCACCTTTAGCATACAGCAGACGGAGAAGAGGTGGCGGACCAGAGAGTCATACTCGTGTCGGATACCGGACCTCGTCTGCTGTTTCAGGACCTCCAGATCCTCTTCTGACCAGGCCAGCCGGGCACGCAGAGCTGTGATCTCCAGCATCATCCCGCGGGTGAGTTCAGACAGCTGAGGTGAGATGGACAAGCAGGACGTTTCTCCTTCATCTTTCACGGCTCATTTATGTTGGCTGACTAGGAATTTACATGCTAGATGATGATGATGATTGGGCTGTTGCTTCTGGCCCAGAATGATAATTGTGGTCAGATACCTGCCATCTTATTTACTGTGGAACACACCTGATGAGTGGAACACCCGTCTTGTCTCTGCAGTTCTTCAAATTCCTTTAGATCCTGAAAACACAGTTACGTTAAGATCATCTAACCAATCAGAGCTCTTCTACTGACAAACTGGTCAATATGCAATCTAATTTAATTTATTTTTTGTGGGAACGACCAGTTAGTTTTGGCACTCCAGTGTTTTCCATAGAGAGGCCTGTATCCAGCATACAAGACAGCACCTGTTCCCTCTGGGAGAGCATGTCGTGTTCCTGCTGCAGTATCTGCTCGTAAAACTGGGAGTAAGCCTGGAAGTTGCTGCGTTCCCGTCCCATGATGGCATTCCCCAGTGCAATCAGGGACTCTTGCAGATGGGTTTTCGTAAAGGTGACCTGAAAAACGTGTTTCAGGTTTTTTTTTTTTTTCCCCCTCCCCTTTTACCCTCATGTTAGAGACAGTGGCATGCCAGGATGGGGGAAATTTTTTGCTTTACTTCAGCAACCTGTCAAAAGTCCAAAAGATTTTACCTTTCCTTCAGCTTCTGCACAGCTCTCCATTAGCTGCTGGATGAAAGTCTCTACTATCTGAGGTCGTTCGGGTGAAAAACACTGCATCATGGAAATCCTCTTCCACAGGTCTTAGTAGGAGATATGGATCAAAATGGCAACCTTTGACAAATACCTTAATTATCTATACAAGAATGTATATGAAAAAACCTAACCCCCACTACTCATTTCAGTCCCAGAACAGTGTGTGCTTTTGCAATAACGTATAACAGTAATAACAGTGCCAAAATATTTTTGAGGTGTAGCATGAGGGTTAGATCACCTGGGGCCAGGTTCAGTCACGCTTCACTGACTTGGTCCCTAACGGCGTTGACATGCATTGTGCTCTTCAAGCTGAGGGCATACCTGTGGGAACGCCTGCATCCCGCCTTGTCTTCTCTGCCACAACGAGGGTGAGCTCCCCGTCGACTCTCCTCTGTACTGCCTGTATCATGCCACATTCCATGCTCTCCAGCAGCCTGCGAAGCTGGGTGAGGCACACACAGATGCTCAGTACATGTGGGTGGACTCAGCCGCAATGGAGTGACAGATGCAGACTTTTTTTAATCTAGTCAAGAGGTCTACCTGCTGGGTTTTAACATCCACCTCAGATGCTCCCAACAGCGGTGGGAGGGGCTGATCATCACTGTACAGTTTCACAAACTCCTCCTCTCTGCCCATGTGCTGGGACAGGTCTCTCAGGCTTGGGTACATGATCTCCATCCTACGGCACAAGGATAGACAGCATGTGCTGAAAAACTAGTAACAACATGTTCAGTTGAATTACCGTAACAACTTACTGACATTATACAATAGTATTTTGTTCTTTAATTGGACTTCACTGAACTTGTCAGTCATGATGTTCAAAGGTATTCAGATGTTATAAGGAAAACAAAGTTACAGTGTAAATCTTGTTTGTTTTCTGGGATTTGTCCTAAAGCCCAGCATTAATCAAAGGAGAAAAAAAAAACAACAAATAGAACAGAACAAATAAAAGGTTGTGTAATGTGAGAATAATTTGGGAAATACGGTGAGGTGGTGAGTCACGTTCACAAGGAGGGGGATTGAAACGTTCATCAAGGCTGAACTGTACAACATTTTCCCATGGGAACAGTGAGGAGGGCTGGCTGATTTGTGACCTTTAACCTCCACGAGTTCTCCATTGGTTCTTGGCCAGTTCTGGGTATGTGACCACCCGCACACATGACTGCCCACAGTGTGGCAGGTTACACATTTTATTTCGGTCTGGTTATTATATATGTCGCCTTTGCAAATTAGCAAACTGTGGATGAGTTAAGCTGCACCTCTGCCTGCTCCTGCACCTTGTACAAAGTCAGTGTGTGTGTGCATATCCACACTGTGCACAGTCTGCATAAGACACATGAATGTACAGCTGTGAACTGAACATGGCCTCTGTCATTTGTACATGTTTAACAAGGGTTTGCAGAGTCGAGCTGATCCAAGGCTGAGCTGCGAGGGGAATTTTGACCTGTAGAGTCTGGAGAATTTTTTGAAGAGGGCGACAGAGTTAATCTGCTCTACACCCAGATGCTGTCGACCCCAGTTCTCCTTGAAAACTTCCATCTGCTTCCAGAGGATGAGGAAGGCCTTCATCCTTGTATAGAGCTGCAGAGGATCCTGTCCTGAAGCTCCTGCATCATCCTCCTGGTCTCCATTAGAGTCAGTGTCCTGTTACACACACACACACACACACACACACACACACACACACACACACACACACACACACACACACAGCCAGCAAGCTGACTCTTCCATTTTACTTGTTAAACCTAGACAAATGTGTAGTTTCTTCTGATACTCCTAAGCTATATGGCTCTTAATCACTACATTGACAATAGCTTAAAAATCATGAAAAAAAAAAAAACTCACGTAATATAATAACTTTTAAATGAACTTTAAATATGCATGTATATGCATTCTGTAGCACCTTAACATCCATGTCATGTGACAGGAAGTGAACGTGCCTGTGAAGCTGCTTCCTGTTGGGAGTCATTCTCTGACTGGCCCTGTACAGAAAATGGGGCTGCAGCCTGCTTGCTGCTCAGGAAGTCCTCCAGGAGCAGGGAGACGCCCAGGATCTCTCCGTTCGCTACCATCCTACAGTGGTCACTGAGGCCACTGAGAGACAGCTGCAGGAAAGTGTTGTCAGTGAAATAGAAGGGCACGGTCTCAGAGGTTTATTAACACTGTAGCATGATAGCACAGTCAATCTTGATGCTGTTTGAATTGCTTGAGGCAGTATTTCTTATTTTATTAGGATTAAAGAGGTCTACCTCATGCATCCAGTTACATGATTTGTTTCACACGTGTGTAAAACAGTAGGACTTCTGCACGGTCAGCAAGTGGTCAGTAACTTAAAACAAACTCATGGTATCAAAGTTGCATTTGTAAGTAAACATAAAGCTCTCCAACAAGCAGTGTAAGGATAGGCAGGTTGTCATTGTGTGCACAGTTGGAGAGCCTGTGTACTGGTAATTACAAGAATTCTTATCTATTAGTGAAATGTTCTAGGTGTTCCCTATGTCACTACCAGAAGGCGAATTTACAACACAAGTACTGTCATTTGTAAACGCCCAACTGAGCGGACACAAAGGCAGGGTGTTAGGGATGCGTCACACCTACTGTATCTCAACCAATGAAATTAAATATGCGAGAAATAAGAGAGGAGAACTGCCTGTCTCAGCCAATGAAAGTAAAAGATGTGAGGAGCCAGTGGTGACACAAAAGCTTCATTAGTACTGGCAGTCTGGAACAGTTCTGTGAAAAGCTACATTGTGGTTATTCATACCGTGCTACTCCCAAATAAGTATGTACTGTCCTGTACCTGATCACATCTACAGATAATAATAAATATTATTTATTTATTTTTTAATTATTATTATTATTATTATTATTATTATCTGAAACAAGAATGTGGCCAAACATAACATGGTGGCTTTGGTCGACGCGGAACCTGCCAGGGTAGCTCTGAGTGGGACTTGGAGGAGATTAGAGTACCTGCATGCAGTGCTCAATGGGCGTGATGTCACAGATGGTCAGAGGGAACAGGCCGTGCTGGCCAAGAAGGGACCTCCAGGGGTACAGAGCCTGCCCAAAGAAAGTACAGCTAGTCCTGGACCCAAACAGCCAAAATTTAACAAATAACCTCACACACAATGGGGTAAAACTTTCAACATGGACGGCGCTGGAACTGTAAATTATACTTTTCAGCAAATGTAAAGATAGCTTTCAGTGGAACTGACAGTCCTTTCCGGGGGCGATGTTAAAACATGTACGCTATTCTTCAGCTGCTAGAAAACAAAATATGGCTGTCCAGAAGAATAATATTTTCTCGATACAATCATACATTATAAAAATGTTCCACCTTATTTAGCAGCTCAGTTATCAGTCCAGCACCGCACCTACCCTGTTCATACTGTGTTATCTAGCACATGGCCTATATTCAGTGTTGTAGACAAATGGACCTGAACCAAGTGGACCAGGGAAGGTTTGTGAGTTACACACCTGTGGACAGCATGGATCCAGAGGCTGAGGCACAGAAAGGTGGGAGCCATAGACGCTCCTACACGTGCTGTCACTCAACATGGGGAGGGCGTGGCCCATATTGTCATTCACAGTCTGATAGGCAGAGTCATTCCCAGAGGAAAGAAGAGCTTCCCTAAATTAAACAAGAACACTCATGAGGAAGTGATGTATCAGAAAGACTGAATGGCTCTTGTTCTGGAGAACCTTCTGGAAGTAAAGCCAGAGAAGTACTGAATGGTTGTCCCCCCACTGTTTGATGACAAGAGCAAACGTGTATATCTTTTGTGCCACATGTAAATCGAGTGGTTTGTCCGTGTGAACCTTCAGCCTGCTGTACAACTGCATCAAACAGCAGGACAAGTGACCCCTTAGTATCCTTAATGGGGCGGGGGGGAGCAGATGATGCCTGTCTCACGTGCCTGATGCAGTGGCGCACAGCTGCGTCAAACTGCAGAAAGAGTACGTCCCTGCGCAGCCCAAGCAGACGAGCCACAGCCCGCGGGCAGCGGGAGTCCGGCAGCAAGTCAACCTGCTTCTGGATGTCCAACAGCTCGATCCCTGGGAAACACCCCAGAAACCGTGACACAACAGGGCGGGTCAGTACGGTGCCAGGGAGAACCCCCGAAAATTACATTTTATGAAAATGTTATGTAGCTGTCTAACGACTTGCACTATATCCATTGAATGAGTCGCATGACAAAAGTACAATTTATTCATCTTAAAGCATGCACCCTTTCTGTTGAAGTTTGGCACAATGTCAGTGCTGGCACATACCGATGCCCTCGGTGCCACCCCAGTCAGCAGCAAGCGGCGATTGGGCCTTCCTCCTCGAGATGTCAGGCAGATTCCCCAGGCGGGCAAAGCTGACAAGGTAATAGACGATGTCGTGGAGGGATGATGCTATCTCCAAAGTGAGGAGAAGTGCTTCACCTGCTGCCTGTAAAGCAAAATACAGTCTGTCTGCTTTTAGGTGCATGTGCATTTATAGCATGTGTCTTTATGAGTCTGCATAAACCCACAGGAGAATTGCCATGGAGTCCGTTTGCAAACTTCAGTCTTTGTTGTTCAACGCAGATACTTACAAGTTCACCCAAGGGCTTGTACATGGTCAGAACTTCAGAGAAGTGAGGAATAAACCACAGGTTGAGGAGCGTCTTGCCATTGGCAGAGAGCACACGTCTGGGTCTGAGCTGAAAAGTCCTGTTCATAAAAGAGGTACAAGCCCAGTGGCTCTGGCACCAGTCTAATGCTTCTCAGTGTTCTGTTGGGTGAGACCCCACTCTGGCTAATCTACAGGGTCTGCAATAATCAAAAGACCTTAGCCTTATCTTTGCACTAAGACTAGTAAGCTGTTATACAAAGGAGTTTTGTTAAAATCCTAAAATTCCTCTGGACAAAATAGCTGTACTATAAATTTGTGTTGTCCTTTCCATGTCGTTTCATCATAAGCAAATATGCATTTGGCACAGTCGTTCCCACCTGACGTCAGATTGAAGGCCAAGCTCTGAGTCCATGTCACTCTTTGGTTCAGCGGCCTCACCCAACATGAAGTGCTGTTGGCAGACAGTGGGCAGGTCGTTGAGCATGGCACACAGGCTTTGGTAAAATCCCACGATCTGTGCCCTCAGGCAATTCTGCTGCACCCGTGTGCTAAATCTGGTAAACAAGCCAGGTTCAAGGTCATGCCAAGAATGTTGCTTTCAGCTTTGTCCAATTTTTTTAGTTCAGAAAGTTAGAGGGCTTGAAATGAAACTCTATTCATGTAGATTACTAATTCTTCATGTTCTTTACAGTAACTGAGTAGCAGTTTCCCGGTACAGCAGGGAATACCTTTGGCAGAATTCCAGAATTAACCTTCTCTTGACCTTGGCTACTTTGTCCTATTCCAGAAGAGACTTGTGTCAGTAGTGGCATACTTGATACGGAAGACCAGCATTAGTCCTATCTGCAAGCGAACTCACTGGATTTTTCACTGTTGTTCCCAAGACCTCCTTACTCTTTATAAAGGAATTTATCATCTCATCCCGAGGGCCGGCTTTGTCCAACTGAATGGACACAAATGCTTCAGCAAGTGTGGAACTGAAAAGAAAAGAAAAGAAAGAAAAAAAAAAAAAAAAAATTTGTCTTAGCAGACAAATGTATTGTCTCTTCATTTCATAATATGCATAAGTTTACTTTCTAAATTCTGGTTAATTAACAGCTCAGCTCTACATGTCTCCATCAGAATGTGAAAATAAATACGCATTCACATGCACGCAACCTGGCATGTCTCACCTTTCTCCAACACCTGTCCTGGTGATGTCACTCCAGGGGTGTCCGCTGGGCATCTGCTTGTTTTGCTGTTGGCTTCTGTATCCTTTTCCAGAAACAGCATCCTCTATTTCACTAGCATAGCTGATACTCTAGAGACCATCAGTAAAGAGTGCATATTAAGCTCTTAAAAGTATCATTCTGACTGACAAGGTAAAACGGTGTAACGACAAGATGGCAAGGAGTCACGACACCTTGTGCTGTGACTCCGTGTTCTTCCGAGCCCAGTGACACAAACTGGCAAGCTTGACTGCACCAAATAAGGCGTTCTTCTGCGTTACCTGGCAGGCCAGGGCCACCTGCAGGTTCTCTATCCCAGACCCATTCATGAGCTGCGGACAGGAAGGAGGACAAACCCTCAGGTGACACACAGGTGCCAGGGATGCTTCCCTCGCAGTTTAAGTAAGAGAACCTTCATCTTAAAGGTTATTTAAAGAAAAATACATATTTGGCATTTAAAAACAAGAAACTGTGTGCTGCATGTTAGAGTACATCAACTACTGCCTCTTCAGAGTAGAAGCTGAATTTTCCAACGTGGTTCTCATCAAGTTCCTGGATTCCCAGAACCAGGTTGGACGGAGTATACCTGCAAGTACGTCTGTGATCAGATACCAACGCTCAGAAGGAGCAGTAGTTACGATACAGACAGTTTTACATGCAAAAGACTTATCGGTAACAAATATGGGAAGAAATGGACAAGAAAACCCTAAAAACCAGTGACCCCCGACAGCCCACCTGTCAACAGTGCCGCCATCCTGCTGAACAGAGCTTATAGACGGTGGTGGTTTCTTCGCCTCCTCCATGAGGACTGCAGACTCAAGCCTCACTGGCCTCAAATGTAGGTGGAACTCCTCAAAGCCCATAACGTTCCCAAATTTTTTGTATAACCTGTGGAGTGGAGAGGTTCACTGAGCACTGTGATGGGGTCTGACACACCTGCTGCCACCTGTTTACCTGGCTTCCCCTGGGTTAAGCCAGGTAGAAACAAACGCGTCATGGTAACCTCGCCCACCTCAGACATTCCAATAACATCACCGTGCTCACTGGCAAACAAGTGTTAAATTAGCGAGGACATCCTGTGAAAGCAGGCTGCTGTGGGCGGAGCTTAACTGTGACAGGTGCTCGGTCTCTGAGGAGCACTCGATCAGCCTGTGCCTAATGGTGACCAGCTCCAGCAGCTTGGAGAACGTCTCCAGCGCAAAGCGCGGCCTCTCCTTGCCCAACGTCCCACCCACTTCATCGGCAGACTCCAACACCACCAGCCCGGCGTTTCTGACCAAGAAGGGGTCCTCAAAAAACACACCTGAAAATAACTGCAAACAAGACTACTTTCATTAGGTAATTGACAGCACTAATAAATTGTGCACATTTTACCACCGGTTTTATGCAGATGCCATTTTTATGCAGTAAAAACAGCAGTGTAAATGCAAACTGTTTATGTTAACACTTTTCAGGCATATATGGACCCACTATACAGAAAGGACTCTCAGTGCAGTGTGAAATTTGAAAATATTCTTTAAGAACATCTGGGATTGTTCTGGGAGGGTCCTCTCTTCACAGTGTTGCTTTTATTTTGGGTTAATTTTCACACTGTAAATTTTACCCCTGTGATTTTACTGTGTGTGAAAGGATACACGTGTGTGTCCCTAGTCCACTGCCAGCTTGTTACATTCCACCCATGTGAAGCGTTAACAGAGCAGACCCACGTGTTTCTGTGTATGAGGGCTGAATGATGTTCCCGGGGACACTCGAGCATCCCACATACGCAGAGCTAACTGCAGCAGCTTCAACTCCAGGGCCACTTTGTCACGGATGGCATGCAGGTGCACTCTCCCCAGGTGTCTCTGCTCGCTGTTCACCTGCCTCAGGGCCTGGTACACGCGCGTCGCCAGGCAGAGGGATGGGTGAAATTCCAGCAGGAACACACTCGTCAAGGAGCTACGTTACCACACACACACACACACACACACACAAATGAGAACACCAGCATACTAAACGTACATTGACTTTGTTTACACTGTCTCCGCTGTCAGCCTGTGACAGGTTTCCCCCCCCGTTTTAGTTGTGACAAGAGAACTACTATTTACCATGCCATGCATTTCAGTATCTTCCAGAATTTCTTAATGAACATTTCAACAATCATTACTTTTGCCATTTGACCCTACAATTTTATAAAACATGCAGTGATTATGCATCGTTTTTTAATATTGCATTGGTGTGTTTATATATATATAAGATGAATTCCTGTAGGATTAGTGACCATGACTTGCCTGCTGTTGCCAATGGAAACCAGCTGTTTGGGGATATAGTTTAGAGGAAGGCCAAATTCATGCCACGTTTCCTTCTGACCGCCTCTCCATATCCGCTGAAGATACTGCCGCTGCTCATCTATCTGTAATGTAAATAACAGGGAACAAAGACCATCTTCTTGTCTATGTGAAAATGAGGTAATCCACTTTAAATTCATTTTAAGGCAACAAAAAATTAAAGAACAAAATATCACATGAGTTTTGAGGTGGACTAAGCCAAAACACAAATGCTATTAGTGTAGTTGGAATCTTACAAAAAATGGCTGTAAATCCCATGATACACAACTTTCTCCATCTGCCTGTCTTGTTTTCAAGTGGTGTTATTGTGAAAGACAGCATTACTGAGATAAATAGTTGTGTTATTTAAGGTCAGATTTACTTCCATGCAAGCAGCTGTTTTGGCCATACCTGGCAGTTGAGGACCCCTCGAATAAGTTCATTGTGGGTTTGAAGACAAGCCAGTTCTGCCTGGTATGACTGCAGAAAGTAGCTGTTGTCCAGGTTCAGCTGTGGCCTCCTGTGCATGATATCTGTGATAACCTGCGCCAGGTCAAACCTCTCATTTGGGTCAGTAACATGCTGGTAGGCTTCAAAATAGCAATCAAGGAGCTGCCAGAGCAAAGTGAAACATGGCAACTGTCAGAATCACGTGCTGATGTCTGAACAGCTAAGGAGTACGGCTACTGTGCCTACCTGAAGTTTGCACCTGAGGAAATCAGTTTCACACTTCCACAGGTCTAGCAGAACAGCCATCCGGTCTGTGTCCACCTGAGCCCAGGAATCAAGGTCTCTTTCTGGGTCACATGACCTTGGAGTGGACGATGTCCCTGCTGGACAGCAGATTCAAAAACGTGATGTCTAGAGGTACGCTTCAGACACCTCTAAAGGCAGATGTTTCCAATTGTACACCTAACCTTTTGTTATGAGATTGTAGAAAATGTCAGTTTTGCTCTTTGCTCTAGAATGATATTTTCATTTAATTATCCTCAATTCATAAAAACTAAGTATGTGTTAAGTAACAACATTTGTTTGAAGGAAGCAGGTTTCGTAATTTTCCACACCTGCCTCACATTCTCACCTCCATTTTTGCGGATATAGTAGGAAGCCATGAGAAGGAGAATGTTCTCCAACTCCTTCAGGTCCTTCAGAGCCACATCATACACAATGTAGAGCCCCTGCGGGTCCTGAGTGTGGACAAGCCCCTCCTCACTGGTGTAGAAGTCATGCAGGTTCTCCACTTCAGGAAACTCCATTAACTCAGCACAGTGGACCTGCATACAAGGGAAACACCTCCGCAACATTCATTTCCAAAGTACAAACGGATTCTCAGATGCATTTCATTACTTCTGCCTGAAAATAGGCTTATGCATTCCGGTAATCTGGGCTATGTAGTACAACAAATGTGTACCTCATTTCACTGGCATTGTTGGAAACATACAGTATGCACTTCTGCTGTTGTCTGAGGTACTGCAGTACATGTGCCTGACACTGAATTTCACACGCATCAGCAAAATAAGTGAAAAATGAATATTGTAAGTCAGTGACATCCAACAGATGTGGTAATTCAGTGATGTTCTTATCAATCTCCATTTATAGTGCTGTCTACAGAATATATACGTACATAAGCAACTATGTTCAAAATGCACCTTGCTGTACTGTTAAAACATTACCAGATTTGCACTAATGTACAGCGTAGCATTGTATATAATACTGTAATATTAGCTTACATTACGTTTAGGCTCCTTTATATTTTGTTTTCACATTTTCCTATATTTCAGTTTTTATTTCATGTTTTTAGAAACTGTCTTTTTCTTCTTGTAGTTATAACCCATATGTACACCGTCTTACTACTGTAACAACAGAATTTCCTCTTGGAGATGAAGCTAGACAGAACAAACTAACTAACTATCCATAGGTTAAGAAAAATGTTGGCTAAGTAGACAGCATTGCACATAGTGTAAAATACTGAAAAAAGTCCTGACCGTTAAAGTAAGACCACTTTATGGTTGTACTTTACCTTATAATCAGCAGGTGTGTTGTACAGGTATTGGTGAGAGCCCAACCCCCCAGGCCTCCCACATCCCCCTCTGGCGGCGCTCATCCAGTCGGACTGTTCGGCGAAGCCTCCCAGCAGCCCCTGCTCCGTGCTGAAGCCTGCGGCATCGTAGGCGAGGGTCCTCTCCACGGACCGAAGGTAGTTCAGCATACCAAGACAGCAGCGCTGCAAAGAGGGGAGCACCGGTGAGCCCCCCGGCAAACACCTCGGGGCGCCTAGCCAGTGGAGTGCAACACGGAGCCACAGGCTGACTCGCCTGCCTTCGAGGGTACGTCACTACACAAACACACCTGACCGTGCCACAAGTTACCGTGACCCACGCCTGGAGAGAGAGGTGGACATACTGCAAAAAAACAAGCTATACTGAAAATACTGTACTGAAAATTTGTTCTTATTGTACACTAAAAAGCCTCTTCTAAAATGATTAATGGCTAATGGTAGAATTCATCAATGTAGCACATCTCTAAGTGAATTAGAGAGTACTATTCACTGAACACACCCACCAGTATAGGAGCTTCTAGTTCATATGCCCCTCAATATAATTAGTTCAGCCACATGCTCTTGGTTCCTTCTCATCCACTGCGATTTTATCGTTCATTAAACACATGTACTGCTGCATTAGATTAGATTGAACTTTAGTGATCCCACAGTGGGGAAATTCTCTTGTTACAGCATCTTATAGGGAAGTGGGATTAAGGTGCAAGAAAACAAGGTGC
>JABJVR010000021.1:8263052-8277705 GCA_025773905.1 Chitala chitala
AGAAATGGTCTTCAAGCCTCTCCACACCTCCCGTGTGTTGTTCCGCTCCAACCGCTCCTCCAGTTTCTTCTTGTAGCCATATGCATGGCTTATACATAAAAATACAGTCTTAAAATATACACCATTAACCTGCGTGCTTTGCTCCTTCATTGATTTCCAAACTGGAGGTTTGCTGAAAAACCTCACCTGCAGTTCCCTGATCCTGAGGTGACGCAGGTAGAGGAGGGACAGGTATGCCCCGCCGCACACAGCGGGATCGTCGCCGTTCTCCTCTCGTGCATCACACAGCCCCAGAAGCTGCACACTCTCCATAAAGCTGAAGGCACTATAATGAGAAAATGAATGTCAACTGCTAGCATATCTTTACAATGTATACTGCTGATAGCACAATAGTTACACTTCACGCTCCGCTGTATGAACTCCTACCCGTCTTTTGTAAAGGTAGGTCTTTCCATGGTATCGATGACCTGCTTTTCTTTCCCATCACCGTTAATGGACGCGTTGTTCCTCTGCAGTTGAGGTTCCTATAGAAGGAGACGAGCTTATGTGACAAACAAAATTAGCATTTTAATGGCTAATTAAGAGGGTTGGGCACTTCTGTGGAATCAACATCTTTCTCAGAAATTAGCACTCATTTTTGTCACACAAACATATTGTAATATTATGTGGTGGCACGTAACATTTCGTCACACGAACATAGTTGTATGTACGATCAGTTACCTGCTGTGTATTTTTACTTATTTGTACTGTTGGGAACACTCATACACACTCTTGAGACTTAATCTGTAGTCTTTTAATAAAGACTTCAGTTCCTTAGCCACTTTCTAACAAGCTTCCCATTATGATTTTTCAGGTAAAAAGCTACAACATCGATGGGCCGCATAGAACCAGTTTTTAAACTGTTATATGCACCACAAGTTCTCCCTTCATGTACCTGAAATTTATTTTTAGTGCTGTATATCTTCATCCAGATACGGGCAGCGTTTTGGACAGAGGGCTGTGATGTCACCGCCGGTTGCTCTTCACGCCTGGAGTCGGACAGAGATGCGGCATGATCCTTCAGCACCTCCTCCACCCTCAGCGGATCTGACACCTGGAACCATGGAAGCAGTACTCCTCCTTACAGACGTAATACAGCTGCTGATCCACCCGACTCACAGGCTTTAAAATTCTGAGCACATACATGAAACCAGAGAAATGTCCATGTTCTGCTCCCTACCTGTAAGGACGTGCTCTGTGCGTTCAGTAACTCATCCATGTAATTCTGCTGCTGCAGTTTGGTGATCAGATTCTGTTGCCAGGGGTCAAGTCGGGGCTTTACCTGAGGTTAGCGGATGAAAACAGACACAGCTACGGCCACAACACAAAGGTTCCCAGTGAACATGTAACAATTTCAACACATGAAATATAACTGTATAAAAATTTCTATTAGTAGTGCAATTCTTTAGCGGTACTGCTAAACTTTAGAGAACAAATTCTGAACAGTGCTATTAACATTCCACGTTTCAGCTGACATTTTAAAAGCTGTTAAGAACAGTATGTTAAAACTTTCATATAAAATGGATGACAATTTACAATCATTCATGCCGCAACCATGTTTCATTTTGATTTTACGGTATGCAGTTTCCTTGTAGGACTTTACAGCAAAGGAGAGAAAATATTACACACCAAAAAAGTAGTGATGTACAGATAGGCTTGTATTTTAAGCCTCCGTTTCCTTGTTTTACTGCAGCATGCAGTAACAAAACACATTTCACCAAGAAGAGATTTGACCATTTAAAGGTGCAGAATGCGGCTGAGTAAAATTGGCAACAGTGCTGATTTTCATAGCTGAGACCTGGATTAGCACCTGGGACCTGTCTCACAAAGCAAGTCTGCATGAGCTATGGTCTAATTTAAGTTTCCACTTTCTAAACCTTACCAAGCGAAATCAGCACCAATGTGTCTCGTAACAGTGGTTACCCTGTCTCTAACGAGCCAGCTTTGTAAGACCTTAAAACTAAGTTAAAAGCAAAGTAACCCTGAAGTTAGTAAACTAACCCCTAAATCCTGCTTCATGAAACAGGCCCCATGACTCTGTTCCATGCCCTGAGTTTTCAAATCTGAGCAAGGCTTCATTTTCCAAAAGCCTACCCTAATGAAAGGGATCCAAGTGGCGTCCTTCTTCAGGGCTTTATCTGCACTCTTCCTACCCCAATGCCCTGCCAGCGCCTCAGTGCCGCCGTACACAGGAAAGGTCTTCATGACCTCCTGCTTTTCAAAGATGATCCTGAACTCGCGACACACCTAGTTAAGGAACAGGCAAAGCCTTTTATCCATGAAAGGAAGCACTGAGAAAACACTGGCTTTTATTCTGCTGTGACAGGCTGAAATAGCTGAAAGCAATGAATATATGAGAAAAGCAAGCTCAGTGATTACAGTCCCGATAGACTACGGCTATGATTCTTCAGCTAATCCCTAACAGGCTTATGACTCCACCAGCCAAATAGTGTCATTCTCTAAACCCTGTTAAGCATTCAATACTTACACAGACTGTGGTACACTGATTACCAGATATTTTGCAGTTTTCTAATAAAATGTAGTGAAGGTTATGTCTTTTTTCTGCAGATCCATAGGAGGTAAGCCAACAGTTGATTCAGTAAATCCAGCTGGCCCTCATTACATTGTGGGGGATAAACAGGACCAGCAGGGTGACAATCTTGCTGTCTTGTGTCTCTTTCAACCCATATGGCTCACCTCCTTCCCACAACCTGCTACCCTACAGTGTCCTGCCAAGTGTCTTATGAATGCAACCACAAGCAGTGCTAAATTGCCAGTGCTCGTGTCCTTTACACGTGGATATGAGATGCAGGTCAAATTGAAACAAAATAACAAATTTGTAGGCTTTAAACATCAGCCAAGTGTTTTGTTACATCTGATCCAGCGTCTGTTTTTTGTTTTTTACCATGCTGAAAAGTTCCATCTCATCAGCACTTGTCCTCAAATCTGCAACATTATACTGAATGTTGAAGCTAGAGATTAGCTCTTGCAGCTGGGAACGAAACTCTTCCAATCTGGTTGTTTGCTTCGGGACCTCTGATATTCCTGTAAAACACCGATGCACGTGAAAAATTTCAATCAAGGGCCAACTTCTGTGCGCAAGCATCCATTGGATCAATAGGTCACCAAACCAACATTCTGCTAGGAAGGCAGCAAACAAGTCTAAGCGATGGCAGAACGTACACTGCTGACATCATGAATGTGGTCTGTGAAGTTGCAAAAAACTTGCAGACATTGTTCAGATGCATTTTCTGGCATTGTAGCCAGTATGAAAATCGTAGTATTAGCATCTTGAGTAAAAGATTCACTTGGAGGGAATTAGTGCACATTCGTTTCAAATGTAGATTGAGAGGCAAAATGGCCCAAGTATCTGTTTTATGTTTGTTGACTTCTTGGCACAAGCCTCACGAAGTGAATGAAGTTTACGACCGGCATTGTGGCGAGCGCGCCCCCTGGTGGTTCATCCTTACCGGTAAAGGTGAAAGATGCGGTTCGAGTTGCGCTGAACTCGAAAGACGACTCACTTGGCGCCGACGTCTCATCAGCTAAACGCGTCCCTAAGGAGTCCTGACCTACTAACACACCTGCTGGCAGGTACTGTAGCTCCTACAAAGTAGAGTGCATCGCTAAATTAGGGTGTCAAAAACTACAAAGCAGCACCGTTGTCAACATGTAGCACTAAACTTATGGAGCGAGTGCTGAACTCGGTGGGAATGAGTTAAATGGGGGCAGTGTGGGTCTTAAACAAAAGACCAGATCTACCCCCTGCGTATCCTCAGGTGAGCTCACCCGTACATAACTGTTGATGGTCTTAACCGACTGCAGGTGGCAGACCAGCCACTGAAGATAAATGACTACATCCTCCTGCGTGACCGTGTCGATGGGGTTCCCTTTGCCCGTCAGGACCTTCTCCCTGGAGGGCGCCAGTCGCCGTGCCCGATGGGCTGCATCCTCGTACTCGGCCGTCAGGTGAGACACTTGTTTCTAGGCAAGCGTTGCATCAACAGGTGCTTGGTAAAAAGGTTGATAAAACGCTGCCGTTTAATTGGTCACACCAGCACACTAGCCAGCCTTTAAGAATACTGATCCATCTGGTAATAAAAGCGTTTTCTGGTGTTTAATTGTGTGACGTGTACGTTGCAGATTGCATTGTGCCTATATCAATGTAAAATGCGAGAAACGAACATCTTAAATTTGCCAAAAATAATCAAACTGTTTAAAACCCAGTTTTCTTAACCGTATCTCATTCGTTTGTGTGACAAACCTTGACTTAATATCTAGTGACTGTGAATTTACCTTGTACGCGGGATACAGCTTTTCAATAACGCTGGTGTGTTGACAAAACCTCCTCCACCTTAGCATGTGAAGGTATTTACACGTTGCCAGCTGGTAGCACCTGTCTGAATAGAACTAAAACAAATCACAGTACAATGAAACTGGCTAATTAATTCAATTCAGCAGTTTACTCGTGGGCAATGTCGTCATTGAATCCAATGCAACGTGACTTTTGCACATCGAAAGATTTTGAGTCCCGTCCACTGATCCGGGGCAGGGCGGCTACCTGGTGGAGCAGCAACGGCAGGCTCTCAGGTGCATACTCCAGTCTGGCGCAGCTCTCGAGCTCCGAGCGCATCACCTCTGCCTGAGACACCAGGCCACGCGCCCCCGCCACCTGCGTCCCACAAACACGCCAGAGCTCAGTCAGCCAAGTAGCGGACCTTGCAGCCAAAGAAAGGTGTGACGTGCTGCATCCGCCTGCCGACACTGAGCCTTCGGCCCCAAGGATGGCTGAGCAGTCATCTTACAAATATAAAATGTGCATCACACAGAACAGAAGACCTTCAAATGTGCTCTTTTTTTGTGTTTTATTAATTTAACTGTGTGAGTTTATTTTTTAGCTCGATCATCCGTTTTTGCGGTTTTTGTTTATTTACTAAAGATGTGCTTTTATTTGTTTACGCTGCAGGTGCTTTCGCAAAATGTTCGTACAAACAAAAACACGTTCTCTTTAAAAGTATAAAGACAGTCAGTTAGTCTTTATCGTCATAAAGGTTTCTCCTATAGTGCGGCGAGAAGTTTAGGCTGAAGCTCGTTTCTTTCTCACCTGTAGACCTGTTTTTAGCACGTGTTCTCTTTCCACGCGGAAGTAGGAGATGTCCTTCGGGACAGGAACAGAGCTTTAAAAAAAAAAAAAAGTCAAAAGAACTTACTTTAAAGCGTAATTAAAAATACGTAGGATTACGTAATCACCTTCTTTTTGCTGTTTTTACCTGTAGGATTGTGGTTGAGGGCTTGATGATGACCTATGCAAAATTTCGTTGTCCTCTATCTCAGTCTTAAGCATTGTAAGATGAACTGAAAGTTCTTTCTCCATCAGTTCCAGCTTTTCCGTGGAGGTGATTTTATACACCTGGGCCATATTTTCTGAAGGCAAGTAAAACTGTTAAGAGAATGAATGGGATGTAGATCTTTATACAACATCAATCACACCGACTGCTGTTATACATGCATTATAGCTGTGTTGTGACCACAGTCTCACCAAAAGCCAGTAATTCAGAGCTGAGTAAATGGAAAACCTGGATTAAAAAAAAAGCAACGCAAAATATCTTTGCAAATAATTTGCCTGCTTATTACAATTCATATGCACGGAGTTGGAACTCTCCAGTTTATACAGTCCTAGCAAAATGAAGTCACACAGCTGAATGACAGAATGGAATGCGAGATAACTGCAGTCTTCTAAATATCTGTTAAAGAAAGTCGTTTCCTATTGCCAATTTTAAGTGTATTGACAGTAGTATATATAGACATTTATAAATCCATATGCAACCACAAAATTCAACTAAGTAGACTTAAGTAGGTTTATAAGGACTAAAAAATAGGACTAGAAGCATACGTTCAGGCATAACTTAAAATAGTATTGAATGTTGATCCTTGCCAAAAAAACAATCGCCAGAACGGCGATAACAAAATGTGTATTTAGCAGTCTGCAGTCAGCATTTGAGCTTTTTACTTACTCAACAGTCTAATCGTATTGACACAACAGCGTTTCTGTTTCTTTACCCAGATTTTGTATTTTCGGTTGTTAACGTGGGAGTGCCAGAAAAGTAACCATAGAGACACAATGCACACGCAAGTGTCTCTGAACTGTTAACGAAGACCGACGGCATTGTAACATATTACACGGCTTCATCACACGTTAGTTTGTTGCATTTTATTCATTAGTCGTAGACGGCTGACAGATTAGATGGTTTAAACTCAGCTTTAAATGTCATCACAGTCGTATAACAAGATGAAAGACAATATGAAACAGACACAATTAAAAGGCGTCAAATCGCTCAGCTTTAATAGTCCTGCAAGTCTGAGCATTTTTAATTCACTGCTTGTTTTTAAGAAATGTTAAATACTTCAGATAAATTAATGCCACTATATTTCTCAATTGTATTAGGCATCTTTAAAAATAATTCTAGTCGCACAGGGGTTTTTTTTTTTTTCTTTCGAAAATCGTTTTCTCTTATCGGACGTGTCTTCAGCCGTCCATATGTCTTTGGGTTGCTGTTCTGTCCCTGAAGGGATGGTAGGTTGTCACGTGCTCTATAGTTTTATGATTGGTCAGTTCTGTACCTTCTCCATGGATACACGGTCTCGTGCAAGGCAGAGCCCGATGTCCTCACTGCGATTTGCTCTGCTGCTGTGATACTGCAGATAAACCCAATAGAGGCGCCACCATAGCAGCAGGTAGTTGTTCGTGTAGTAACTCGTATAGTGATGTACCTATTGAAATTTATTTAGCTGTTTCATGTCGTATTTGTTGAAAATTTAGTTTTTCAAAACATTTACCTCATTGTTACAAAACTTGAAGACGCCTCAATAGTAAAGGGTGCGCAAGTTTAAAACACGCACATTTATAGTCAAGCCAGGTTTCCCGACAACATAACCATATTATGTACTACACTTTAAATAAATTGCGTGCATCAGAAACAGGCACCCACGGGTACAAACTTCATTTTAAAACGCAAACAAATTAGACAGTAGAACTTCGCATGGTCTTTATTTGTATGCATATACCACAATGCATTATGACATTAAAAATGAAGCAGACGAATCAATTCCAAGCAATGTTTAGTGTCGGCTGCAGGCTACAGCAGTTGAGTCATTCAGGACAATAGGATGAACAGAAAAATTTGGACAGTTGGGGACTGGGCTCTCCTCCCCTCATGCCACTCATTTTGTCCTTATATTGAGGGACATAACCTCATTAATGGCTACAATGCAGATTGTAACCTGCCGGTGTGGTCTGCAATTTATTCGTGATTTCATAAAACCTGTAACTTTAGGTAATCTGCAAATGCAAGAACCTCTTGACACAAATTCATCAAGACCAGATTTTTCAGGTTTCTGGAATATCATTATATGTGACACTTTGCTAACGAGTGGTTTCTCTTCCTTCCAAAGAGATTTGATTAATAACATTAACGCTACAGTACCCCTTCTGTGTTTGTGCAGTGTTCAACGGAGCACATGTTTAAATGGAAGGAATTATTAGGTTAGGGACAGTAACTAAAATGAAAATCCCCTGCCAACATTAACATACTGTACACCAGATGCCATTTATGGGTAACTGTAAAAATAAACTACTGTACTGTTAAAGTTCAGCGGCCTGTTTGTCCAGACAAAAAGGCATTCATGCGTTCACCTTAAGATAGCTCTTTTATAGTCATTTATTTTCAGAGCCATGCATTTAACTACAATGTGAAGTGCGCCATTTTAAAGTGTAACATTGTTGCCACTTCCTCTGTACTGGTTCAGTTCCATTGTTAACGTTGTCAGTGTTATTCCAGACTCAGAGTAAATATGAAGTTTAAATGCAGGGGCCTCATGAAACAGAAAATAAGAGCTGCAGAGGGGGGACAAAATAATTATTATAAGTAAATATCTGGAAATAAACATTGAATATTACTTAACACTTTGGTTTGCATTGTTTTCTTTGACGGCTCTATATTTACATAATACTGGCCATCTGTTTATGACAAGGTAAATATTATTGTTGAGAAAATAAAACTGGCTAATGTTTGTCTCACCTTAAACATTATGGTTAAACAGAATCTTCTCCAATTGACACTAGGAGACTTAAATGAAGAATATTTCTTACATTTTTGTATATTTATTTTTGTCATTTCCTTCAGGTCACTTGGCAGTACAAACATGTCTTATTTTCTTTCCCTCAGCAAACGTTTAAATTCAGGGCTGCTATTAAGAACGTGTAGAAACGTCACGCTGCACATCTGTGTATCACTCCTTCCTAAATATATGTATTTTTTGTTTCTTGCCCACTTCGGTTGCATAACCCGTTATTTCACCAGCTAATTTAACATGGCTGTGCAGCACCTCTCATACACTTAAATTATGGTCTACATTTGTTACACACATACAGTCTTGACAGTTATAGTAATTACATATCAACACCAACATAATAACCAGCATATTAACAGTGTATGTACAGCCTTTTCATTTTTACAGACTGTATCAGTTATAGTGAAAGAATTTCTTATGGAACGAAAACACACAATTCTGAATTTATAATTTAAGATTTTTGCATAAGAGCTGGGAAGTGTAGGAATTTCTATAAAACATTTTTTACAGGAATATTGTACAGGAAATGACTGTATAAAAATAATTTGTTACAATAAGAAAACCGTGTTTCAGACATGGGGCATAATGTTATTTCAGGTTAAACATATCTTTAATTTCTTGTGGCAAATCAGTAATTGCACACATGACTGTATTAAAGCAAAAATGGAAGAAGTTAAGCTTAAGGTAAACTTTATTGTCCCTGAAGGGCAATTTGTCTTGGGCACCGTGCTACAGTTTAAGTTACTCTTATTGAAGTATTGCACATGTTATTCTGGAAGGAGGCTTTTAAGTAGATTTGAAGTTAGGCTGTCATAGGATTACCTAAAAAATTAAACAAATGAACCTTGACTGTTTCCCACCACTGTTTCTTAATATACATTAGGGAAATACGTCTGCACTGATGCAAGACTGAATGTGTCAACTTTAGGCAGAGGGTGGGATTTCTCTTAATTTCTCACAGACCAAAGGAAAATGAAAACCCTTGACCTCTGACCGACCTTGCCACAACTAACACAAGATTATTCTTCAGCTTTTTTAGTTCAATAAGGAATGACCAGCTCTGAATGTCTGCCCGACAACCATTCATTGTCAGGGTATCTTTAAAGAGACCCTCAACGTGTATTCTGGTATTTTTTTGGTTGTATCTCCCTGTGAACATCCCCTGTAAACTAACACTAAAATTGGCAAAAATAAAGATGCATTCATAATCTTTGTAAATGCAATGTTCAGTTGGTGGAAAAGCTTCCTTAACATTTTTACACAGTAAAAATATAAATTTTCAGAATTGTTCTTACAGTAATATATTTGCAAGTTCTACACATGTATGTAATATACGACACAAAAAAACCCTCAATTTCTTTTTTTTTGTGATTTGTCGTACATTACAAACATTTCAAAATCCTGATTACTACAACAACTGATGCTTTTGCCTTTGACTTTTTAAAAATCCTCCATATTACACAATTATCTAGTACAGAAGGCTACTGCATAGGTGTTCAAGGGATCAAAACACAGCTCAAAACCTGCCCCTCCCTCGGCATCACCAGAATATCCCCCGCCTGCTTCTGCATTAACTCTTCTGCGTCAGCCCAACTGGCTCCGATTGGTTTAAACCACTCAGCTCACTCGGCCAATGGGCCGAGGTTAAATGGATGTGCTCTGCATGTGGAGGGCTGAAATTAGGCATTGCCATCACGGAAATCCATTCCCACGGCTCTCAAAAACATTCTATCAGCTCGCGATTTGTACGTTAATTTAGTTTCCTCCCTCCCCACAATCTATATGGCAATAGATGGTTTAAATAACTATTACAAATAATTAGTAAACCACAGATCTAATCTATGCCTAGAATATTCTATACACCGACACATCGTTCAAATGCCTCAAAATACTGCAGTTTATTTCAATTTACTAAATACTGTTGCTGAGCGGACAAAACGTGAAACATGGTTTACAAACATCTGTGATAAAAAAAATTAAATTATGCTATTGTTGGGATTAAAGGTATTCGTTAACATATCGATGTTTTACCATCTCATCTTAGTGGCATTTACATTCACAATCCATGACAACCAAATTCAGAACGGGACATCACACTACAGTAACACTTCATGCTAGCTTTGCCCCCATTTTCTAACCCTCAGAGACCAGCTTCTAAACTTGGTAGCCGGTCCTGGGAGGAAGTCTTTTTAGCACTGGTGAGACTGTCCATGTGAAGGTTGATAACATTTTGATCAGAGGTCAGCGAGTCCAAACTGCAGTCCAGGCCGTCCGCATCCAGGAGCTCGGTGCGCATGAAGGAGTCCATGTCGCTTTCCAGGCTGCTACTGAGCATGTCCAAGTCGGGGTCACTCAGGTATTGTTCTTGGGTTAGGAGGGAGACAGAGAAGCTACTCCTGTTGGGGATGGCGTATGCAAAGGAGTCAGGCTGCGTAGGTGCGGCACTGGGAGATTGGAGCTTCTGCCTGACGGATATGCGGTTGTTAACCTCGTTGCTGGCGTCCAGGTCCTCTTTGGCGGAGGCGGACACATTGGTCTGCCAGCCCACCAGCAAGGCGTTCCGCGGCTGCTGATGGAGCAGGTCGGCGCGGTTTGCAGAGCAGACGTGGTTGGGCAGTGCGGAGTCGCTGCGGAGTACGCCCCCACGACGCAGGAGCAGGCCGGCAGCAGGCACGCTGCCCTGCGATATCAGCGGGTCAGACTGCGTCATCATCACGTCGCTGTGGCGGTGCAGGTCTGAACTTGGGCTCTGGCCGCCGAACAGGGAAGTGAAGGAGAAGGTGGCGGGCTTGTTCTCTTGGATGGTCTGCATGGGTGACGAGCGCAGCGGCAGGGCATCGTAAACAGAGTTGCTGTAGCTGCCGGGAGGGGAGCCCAGCGCGCTGGTTTTGGAGTCCAGAGCACGGCTGGAGCTCCTGTGGGAGCAGCCTCCGCCCTCGCTCCCGCCAGCGGCGCGCCCAGGACTCTGGTGCTGGGACAGGGTGAAGCTCATGTTGTCCAAGAGGTCGTCCATGAGGTCATCAGACAGGCCCTCGTTGAGGTTCATGGTTCCAGCCATGTCCGCCAGGTACGGCATTTCTGTCGGGGAGTGCTTGCTGAAGGAGGGGGAGACCCCGCTGGGACTGGAATAAAGCATGGGTGAGAGCGGGCCCTCGTCGTCTGGAGGCTCATCCGGCTCGCAGTTGGCCAGGATGGGTGAGAGACGGCTGCTGACAGTGCTGGCGTTAGAGCTGGTGCGCGAGCGGAAGTCCATCCAGACGTCGAGCTCGTCGCTGCTGCGGGACGTAGGGCTTCCCGGCCATGGCGCCACACCGGGCGGGCTGTCCACACTCCTCTCATGGGCGGCCAGCGCGGCGGCCTTCTTCTTGGCCGCGCGGCCTCGACTTTTCGCGTACTTGTTGCAGTTGTCCATTGACAGAGCCCGCCGGCGCGGCGCTTTGCCGCCTTTTCCGCCCTCGGGGTTGACCATCCACCAGGAGCTTTTCCCCGCGCCCTCATTTTGGACCCGAATGAAGCGGCTGTGAAGGGACAGGTTGTGCCGAATCGAGTTCTGTGAGGAGAGAACCGAGATCATTAAAGGCGGTTTTTCCAGACAGTTCAACAGAAGCTCCGCAGCCTGACGAAACTCCGAGAAACATTATTTTGCCATTTAAGTCAGAATTCTGCCCCATAATGATGTAAAGTTATTGGTAGTCATCAAACCATTTTATGTCCAGTGAAAACCATATTACATAAACCCCAAGCAGAGAATTAGTCTTTTTGAAAACTTTCACTTTCTTACGTCATTATTAGAATACTCTGGTAATATAAAGGAATCCGTGGTGACAATTCATGCGCTTCCACAACCGTATCAGCACTACTGCATGTGACAGTAACAAAGAACAGTCTGAACTGCTTGATCAATGCATTTGCTACCTGCTGTTTGCTTGTCAAACCGAAAACTCTGACATTAATGTCCAGTGACGGTTTTTACTACACACAGAACACGGTGCTGAGGAGGAGATACAGGGAGGTTATGTTTTACATCACTTATAACAGAAATTTCATTCTGCAGCTTTAATTACCACTTTGTTGCGAACTGTGCAAATGACACTGGTGACAAAAGCTGGTCACATACAGGGTTGAAATTCCATACAGGCTGGAGGTGGACAGGTTTCATAAATTGTGAAAAGGACTGTAGGCAAATACTTACTTTAAATTAGAAAATGATATCTAAAACATTGTTTAAAAATGATACTCCATAAACAAAAACAAGATTTTTTTTAAGCAAATCAAAAAACACGCCTATTAATCTGAAACTGCATCCTCCAGCGGCCGCTGTTCTTTGCTTGTTTGGTCTTTACTGATGCAGGGGTGTCAGTGTAAAGGTGTGTTGCGATTTCATACCTGTGTGGTTCTGGGGCAGATTGTGCACTTTCCTTTGCTCAGTTCTTCCTCTGTATAAAACTACTGGTCACCCCAAACCATATTTGGACTGTATTAAAGACTACAAAGAAGTCCTCTGCAATACGCAGGTCTTTTCTATGTAAGTCAGAAGCAACTATTAACGACTGTATTTTTTTTACGTAGACAGACTTCGGACATTCCAAGTGTAATCACGTGACAAGTAATGATTTTAGTTTTGGTTAAAATATGCAACATAAATTTCTTCCAAATCAGTATCCAGTGCATACTTAACTCACTTTTTAACACAAAAAAAGACTCACTGGGCAATACAAAGCTTTCCTTAAAAAATGCATTTAATCAGAATTTAATCTGAAATCCACGTATTTAAAAACAATGAAATGCTGGTCTTTTAAAATTAGGCTATAATGCTTGTGACCAAATGTAGGTTCAAATAGGACTTGAATAAGATAACGACGAGTCTATATTAGCAAAAGAGTTTCTGTAGTATTATTTTATAAAAACATTATCACAGAGAAATAATCAACAAATTTTAATTAAAGATTATTAGAAAATTGTACTGATAGAGTGCTGTTAACTGAATGCCCATATAATTAAGTAACGTTGCTGGGGAAAACGATGGCTGTCCCCAGTGTACTTTTTTTTTTTTTACACTTTATCTGTAAATCAAAAATCAAACAATGGAATCACAGCTGAACAAGAATAA
This sequence comes from Chitala chitala, assembly GCA_025773905.1. Taxonomy (NCBI): domain Eukaryota; kingdom Metazoa; phylum Chordata; class Actinopteri; order Osteoglossiformes; family Notopteridae; genus Chitala; species Chitala chitala. Next base: position 8,276,332 of record JABJVR010000021.1, read on the forward strand.
AGAATGTAGGGCTAGTATTAAATGCCCAGTTAAGTCTGCATGTAGATCCGGGTGTATTGTGACAGGTACCTGTATATTAACCTGCCACACTGAATTACTCTTTCCAGAGCTGCTCTTGGATCTGTTACCATGAACTACACCCATATAACAAAGGCAGTTCACAAAGGATGGCGAAGCGCATTCATTTTACTACACGTTGACCTACATACACTTCTTGTCAGCTGATTCATTCCTCTGCAGTAGCAAGTGGCCAATCCGGAGCAGGGGTGGTAAGCAGAACAGCCAATGGCAGCACCTGCCATGGACTCATGCTTACAGTTTCCATACAGTTTTCACTAGGCAAAAATATATATATTACCAAGTGTGTGTTAGCCTCTGACTTTCATTAATTCTAGATTAGCTTTGTGAAAAGTGCACTTTCTTCCTGCATGCCTTAGAATTATATTTCTTTAGACAAAAAATAATGTAAATTCCAGTGTCTTTGACTGCATTGTGAGATATAATAACGTGCTGCCAGTTAATATATAGCACTGGATGAACATAAAATTAATCAGAAATAAGCAAATCTGCATATGCAAATGAATACAGATGAGACCTATATTAAATGGCACAGAAGTTCTAAAAATTAATAAATATTTATATTTAATTACTATGAACCTTAGAGTATAAGTGCACCTTTGATCGCAAAAACAAAACATAAAACATTTGCTTTAGTTCCTGACAGAGACCTTTACAGAACAAACATGCACGGTGGTAACGGTGACATGCAGATATTACTCTGCTCAATCCGTTCCAAAAAGGAGCAGCTACCAAAACGACTGAAGTCTACAATATAAGTGTTAATGCCCTCGGCTGCGGGTTTAATTTTCCACCTGAATTATTATTCGGGCCTAATAATGTGACTGAGGTGAAAATGGGACTACATTTATTATTTATACCGTCAAACCAGTTTGTGATTTCCTCATGCTGTTAACTTACGTTCTCCTATCTACTTTCAGCGCGTTAAAATTATTACTGCTATTATTATTAATAATACGTCGTACTAGACGTTTCTCGATCTGTTTCCTGTTTACATGTCAACAGTGTAACGGTAAACAGGGTGACGCGAAGTAGCGGGATGTCCACTAACAGCCATCTGATATGACGGCAGCGCCTGAGCAACTAACAGGGCAAAGGGATACTGCTATACGGGGCAAAGGGATACCGCTATACGGGGCAAAGGGATACTGCTATACGGGGCAAAGGGATACTGCTATACGGGGCAAAGGGATACCGCTATACGGGGCAAAGGGATACCGCTATACGGGGCAAAGGGATACCGCTATACGGGGCAAAGGGATACTGCTATACGGGGCAAAGGGATACTGCTATACG
>JABJVR010000021.1:8287960-8310837 GCA_025773905.1 Chitala chitala
CCCCCCCCCCCCCCCCCCCCCCCCCCCCCCCCCCCCCCCCCCCCCCCCCCCCCCCCCCCCCCCCATCTGTAATAAGACAAAATGATTTAAGACACTTGCTGGCTATAATATGGAACACAATTACTAAACTGCTATACATGTAGAATTTAACAGAACTTTAACTCAGTATAGCTTTAATGCATTTAAATAACCTACGCTGTCTCTACAGATGAAGCATTTTTGCAATTAAAGGAAAGGTTGGTGGCATAAAAGATGGACAGTGAATTCAAAGCCATACCAGAGTGCAGAGAGTTCACAAATCAGGCTGTAAAAGTGAGGCTGTATCGTGAGTTACCGCCCCATATGCAGTAAGACCTTGTGACCTGCACGCGAGGTTTTGAATCCAAAACCATGTCTCATGTGGAGCTGACTGACTATTACAAAGCTGTTCATCTATACAACTATGCATTGTAAAGATTACATTTAATCTACAGTATGACACTCTGAATTTGACAAGCCCTTACCCCACTCAGTCCGAGATCGTCCATAAGGATTCTGTGATGTTCGTCGTCTTCGTTGTGTTGATCCTGAACAAAAATGCTTTCTAAGGGCGTCTCTGCTAGAATCACAACCCGCACCTGCAAGAGAGGTTTATGACAGGTCACAGGTGTGGGCGTTTACAGACACGTCCACACGCCACCGTCTCTCAGAGGCCGATGACAGCATTTGTTTCTGACAAGCGACTGACCTGAAACTGATTAAAAGTGGAAAAAGCTTCTTCGAACCTTGCGCTCGTACAGCGTGTCGATGAGGGTTATGAAGCGCCGGGCTTGGGTCTTCTTGTTCAGAGTGAGCAGGGGAATGTGTCGGATGAAGAGGGTATCAAAAAGCCTAGAGATCTCCAGGTAGTCGCTCGCGCCTAGTGGCTGAAATGCAGAACGTTCATGTCATTGATGTGAAGTCAGCTAAAGGACATACCCAGCACCATGCTCACTTGTCAAAGCGAAAGTCAGAAATACACTTCAGTCCCCAGCAATGGTTACAAAATAACAGCAGAACCAAGTGAGCTGCATTAGAATGTACTCCTCATGAAACGAATGCTTGGATCTTTTTTTTTCCCCCACCAACAATATTACATATAAATTCTATGGCAAAACTAGCAATGTTTCCTCAAAATGTAGGTGATGTACAAAAGGACAGTCATAAAAATTATGTATGACCTGTCAGACAAATACAGGTGACCAGTGGCTAACCACCCACTTAGTCACACAATTTCATTACGTGTACTCAACCTGTCCAGTGACCATCAGCAGAGGTAATTTCAGAACAGGTCCAGTTAATATCGGCTGTCATGATTCCACTGAGAATTTTCACACTGTCCTTTTCAGCCCCGCTCCAACACACACGCACGCACGCACACACGCACACCCCGTGTCCCCATCGAGTCATTCTGTGGTGAATATTCTGAGTGGGGGGGGGGGAGATGTCTGCTCACTCTGTCACACAGCTCCTCAAAGGTGCAGTCTGCTATTGTTCCACAGGTTCTGCTGAGGCATAGCTTTCTGCCCTGAACTTTCAACAAACGCGGTCGAGTAACTATGGAGACAAAAAATCAACACGCAGCAATAATTGTCAAAATAATGTGGCTGATTTTTAAAAATAACAAACAAACACAGGGTCCAAAACTAACTGCCAGCATTACACAAATACTATAAAAAGGTCACAAAACAAAAGTCTGTTCACCGTTGAGATGCACGTTAATTTGAAAGCGACCCTGCGAACCAAGCTAACTTACGTACTGTCGTTCTGTTTCTCTGACAGCTTGTCAAACAGCGTATCCATGGCAACTTCTGCGTTGGGTTCGCTGGCTCTAAAATGCATTTCAAATAATTTATTTCAGCGACAAACACATTCAGGCCCCTGATAGACATAGAAAACATCTAGCCTAAGTTATGGCATTAACAAAAGTAATATTAAACGCAGAGAAAGACTAAAAAATGATGGACCAAAGTAATCACAGCCAAGAACTGCAGGTTCAAAATTACTATTTTTTGTACTGAATCCCATACATAATATGCAGCTACATTTTGCACAATTTAACGTGGAGTAGTGAAGGGAAAACGGGTCCTTTCTCCTTACAGGAAGAATAATTTTCCAGCAGTTGTCCGGTTGCTCTTCCGGTAATCTATTCCAGAATCCAACCGAAGGGTTTGGCAATATTCCTAAAGCAGAAGATTTAATGATCACACTAAGCCACTGTCAAGACCTCTTACATTTTAATTTGCCTTTAAGAGGCGTCTCACATCTGACCATAAACACAAGGTAAGAAGTAAAAAAAAATAATAATTTTACTGTTTTACTGCTATGTTGGGTTTGGCATGAAGAGTACTGATATAAACTCTCATAAACATATTCTGCACTGCAATAAATGTTTAAAGTGGAAATTACAGCAATGTATGCAATGTACTTAAATTAGTCCTGGCTCTGCAATGCACTTTAGAATGCAAAGAGAAGTGCTTGAAACCTAAAGGGTTTTGTAAGGTGTGGTATTCAACTCATACATCAAATGTCTGGGCTACTCCAGGATTACTTTATAATATGGAGAAATTCCAGCCAGCTGTAAACGCAACAAAACGCATTTTCAAAAGGACCTGGTTATTACCTTCAAGACTGCGATGAAAGGCACAAAGTTGGACCTTTGTAGTCCATTTTTATACAGATCTGGAAGAAAACACATGTCATTATTGCTGTGTATACTCAATACTGTCCCATACAGGTGCAATCCCTGGTGTCAACAAGAGCTGAGAGGCGACGGCCCTCCGTGGAAGAAAGGAGAACACCTGTGAAAATAAAACATTTAGCACCAATGAGTCTTCAAAAACATTGTAGGAGAGCTGCTCCAAGATTTCACTCCTCACCTTCAGGGGGTCGATTGGATGTGGCCACCACAACCACCCCGTTCTTGAAGAGGTTCTCAAACAGCTGCTTCAAAATCATGGCGTCTGCAATATCTGTGACCTGTCACAGGTAGGAGACCGTTATCCAGTTTCATTCACTGAAATTAAATAAGAACCCTTTATGGCTCCCCATTTTCAAAAATCATAGACCCCCCCCTCTATTAAACAAACAAGCAAATATGGCTGGTGTCTAGAACAGATGAACTGTCTGGTATTGACTGGCATAACTTCCATGATTTTTTAAAACAAGGCTGTGAATACGTTTTAAAATGTTGATCATTTAATTTGTAAGCACTTCTACAATTATAACTTTGTGGTTTCATGGGTTTTTATAATAAACTTTAAAAAACAAAATTGTTCAGACAGTTTGCCTGTATATAGGAACAGCTGACACATTACTTTCAGACCCGGGGGTGGTGGCTGAACTGTTAGTGTCATTTTTGATAATTATTCTTTGCTGGGATAACATCGTCACCTGAAATTCATCAAAGCACAAGAGGCAGGTCTCTTCGCTGATTTCCATGGCAACTGGAGCAATTGGATCATATGATTTGGCCATCTTTCCTGCCTTCCTTTTTGGCAAGGTCTGTTTAAGGCGATGTATCCCTAAACACGACAGGAGTTTTAAACCACTTAAACAATATTTACGATGCCATAAAAACCTCCATTCTCTGTATATTTATAAAGTTTTGGTTTTTCACTGGGTCACTAATTAGTAGTTTTCAGTAGCAGCCCATATCTCCACTAAGACAAAGGTACAAGGTATGTGTACCATAAAATTAACTCTTTCAAATACCAATGTTAGATAAGACACAAAGAGGTCAAAAGATTGTTTAACAAATCTCACTCAATTCTAATTAACACAAAATCAATCGTGCTATTTGAGAAAAACTGTTCTGATGTGCTTACTCTGCTCTGCTCGGTGGAGAAATTGGCAAACTTACGTTTGTGTACGTCCAACATAAATCCATGAAAATGGACCCTCTGCTTTCGTTTGGTTTCTACGTGGGCATAAAACATGTCCATCACCATTGTTTTTCCAGTGCCTAGATATGGTACAGGGAAATGTCATTTGTTTGGAAAAGTGTTTCACAGTTAAAACTGCACTTGTTTGTTATTTATAAAATTTTATCTTAGTGAAAGACTTCCAAACAACTAATAAAAAACACAAGTACCTGACAATGAGTGTTGACATCAGTCAGACAACATACTAAAATTGTGTTCCTAAAATTAATTTATTTAAATTTGACACCAAAAAAATTATTTTGTAATATTTTTTTTGAAATACAAGAATAAGATGATTCGTGTTAGTTTAAAGTAGGGAGGCTGTGGAATTGTAGTTACACAGATAAAGGGTCAGTTAATATTATCTTACCAACATCACCATAAATATAAAAGCCTTTTGGAGCCTGCGGTCTTGAAAAAATCTGCAAACACACAAAAAAATCAGTCATCTCAATATCCAGTGCGTAAAATGATGACAAGATGCTTAAAAAATCCTAACAAAGACGACGCTTTAAAAATCACTGACAATTTATTCGTTTATTAATATGCGTTGTTGTCTGGCTTCATTCATTTGTACTGATTTCTTCAATTTTCTGTTGAAAGCGCTTTGAGGCACGCTGTTGCGAAAGGCGCTATATAAAAATAAATTGAATTGAATTGAATTGAACTGAATCTGTCAAATGCAAAGGGAAGAAAATTATTTAACGTGACATACCAGCATGAGCTCTCTCACCTTTGACAAAAACGACGCCGGGCTGTTATCGTACGCCTTCAGCGCTTTCTGCAGCTGATCCAGGCGCTCCAGCACGGCTCTTTGATGCTCGTCCTCTCGCAGGGTCCCGTCACGAACGAGCCCACAGTAGCGCTCCGCGGGACCGCCGAAGCCGGCGGCAGGCGCGTACCCGCAACTGTCACCGCTTAACTCGGGCGCGCTCGCCGTATTCACAGTGTGCGCTGCGGAAAATAACGCAACACTAAAGTGTCAGCCATCAAAACCCATTTCAATTTTCTTACAAATTGAACAAGTGACTGTATAGAGCCGATACTCACTTCTTCTGAATTGCTTAAAGTTTTCTGCACGCCAAATTGTCTTTGGAGATAATGCATAATGGTTAAACAGATTTCTAATTGATAGGACTACCGAGGGCGACACGCGCGCTGCCATTTTGTTCTAATATCGAGTTTATGACAAAAATAACATTGCACGGTGTCCCATACTGCCGCCTACAGTTACGGAGGCTATTTTTGTCATGGTACTCCCATGGCTTCATACAATGTAGTAATAAGATTAAAATTACTTAGAAACATTGATGTGCGTTATTTTAGCCTATACTTGGTGGTGCATTTGAAATAAGAAAACTGACATGCATTATTGCAAGAAATTCTACCTCACAGATGTGTACTGATATCCACAAAGTACATATTTTTACGACATTTATATTTCCTTTAGTAGTCTCAGAATTATGATTAATGCAGAAAGCTGTTCTTTTTCTGGACAGACTTTTAAAGTAGCCCAATTCTTTCTGCCTGCCAAACAGCCGCAACACAACACTTTCAATGTGAAGGCAGGTCATTTAGCAGTAACTGACCGCCACTGCAGTGCTGTGCAGAAACGTAGGTTTTAGAGTTTAAGTGGAGTCTTTCAACTTTTTACAGGTAAAGTTACAGCAGTTTTTGTGTGAGGTTAAAATCCCCTATATTACCAGCAACTTAATTTGCAGCATAGACAGCAGGAAACAGTACTACAAATCATCGAGCAAATAATAAGAAACTTAAAGTCAAGTGTCAGGGCTTCAGAAAGGTAATTTGAATTCTGGAGTTTTATTGTGGCAAACATTGTTATTTCACCACATTAAAATTGGCTTGTACGACCGCTTTGTGATAAGATATAGGTATCAAATATGTTTGAGGTCAGGTCAACGTGACTGAGTGCTTGACATCAGACAGGTGTGTCTGAATTTTGTGGAGTTGAACACACAAATGTGCCAGTCTTTATTTTTCTTGTTTCTTTGTCCTACACACACATCACTGCAGAGCCCTGTATGTCTAAATGTTTTCATACACACTGTATCACTGTTTTTTCCCCAGCTAGTAACAAACGGCTTTTAAGTTCATCTCTCCTTGCGCAAACACATACACAAACATTCACACGTGTCTCATTTCACATCCTCACATGCACACACATACACACTCACGCTGCTGCTGTTGTTTTCTTCTGGAAAATAACAACCCACATGCTGGATTGTCCAACCATGTGTAAATAAATGCAAATGTTTTTTGACAGCCGCCTGAACCTGTCAATTTATTTTCCTGAACAGCTCAGCTGATGTCAGCTGAGCTGTAACAGAGTTTTAATTTCAAACACTTCTAATTACTCACATCTTAGACAGTGGGTGAGAACGGGAATGAAGACTCCAAAAATGTAGAATACGGCGTTGGGTTATGGTAAAGAGGAAAACGGCACAGGATCTCAGGCTTCCATTAAAGTCAGCTAAGATTAATGAGTCAACTTCATGTAATAACATCTGAAGAACTCATGGACCTGTTGTACAACATCTCCGATGTCCAGCAGGTACAAGTCCAGCACTTGTCGTTGAATATTGTAAATACATTGAGTCTGACACCAGGTCATGATGACACCCAGTATTTCTGCTCTCAGTATTGCAAATATGAGTTTTCGTCACCTTCAGAAATTCGTTTCTAAAATATAGTTAAAGACAAAGGAAAACTCATCAAGTCCAATTTTGCAGAATATTAAAAAATTCTCCCTTAGATGATAAATAATTGCCTTCACAACCTCGGGTTAAATTAACGCAGCAAAGTGGCTAAACTAAATAACAGGAAACCTAATTATTCCCAAAAATGCTGTTAATGTCTTTTTTTGCAGACATAATTTTCTTTTAATACATAATGCTTGCAGTGTGGCCTGTCCATCTGAAACAGGGGCCATACCTTTAGGAGCGCACCAGCTGCAGTTCAGTTCCATCTCCCTCGAGATGCCTCACTTCAGCGCAGTAATGGTGTTAATGCGCCAGATGACGGTTTTGTACATTCTGCACCAAGGCTAAAACAGTTTTACGCACCACATGCAAACCGAATAATGTTTATCATTGTCTCGGCAGCACATTATCTCAAATTGTAGCCGCAGAAAATCGTGAAACACTTTAATTTTCAAGATCACATGGCATTATAATTAACTTGACTAGTAATTTTGCGTAAAGAAACTCAAGTGATGCTCAAGAAATGACTGTGCTATATGATTTCTTTCATCCATCGAATTCTGGCATTGCATATTGGGGATTCCAAATTGTGGAGGCAATGGGTCAACATTATAGAAATTAGGTCATGATAAAATTAAACTTTATTTGAAGACAGGGAATTCTCTAAACAAGGTCAACTTCCAATTTGACAGTGAAGCACATTTGCCCCTCGCATGCGTCAAATTTTTCTTGCCATTATTAAATTCAGTTTAGTTCTTATGTTGCTGCACGGAGAAATTTCAAAAGGACCTGGTGCTGCAAGTGAACGATTGAAAGACATCAAGTAGCCTACACATGAGAAGGACTTTTAGTTTAAAAGCGTACATCAAATGAGTAATATAGAATACACCAAACCGTTGTTTTGTTTTCTACGTAAGTACGACCTGCTACTGTTTCCAATGCCACAAATTCCATGGCAAAATACATACACAACAACCGCTTGTGTTAAGGTGATGCCTTACTCAGAGAAGCATAAAAGTATATTATCATTACTCATTAATGTTCCGGTAATGGTTGAAGATTTCGAAGATCAGCCTAACGTAATCTTGCTTTAAACGGCAGTCCGTCAGACGTCTAAGAAAATGCAGGAGTGGCAATTGATAATTGAACTCGAATAGCAATACTGCATTCATCTTATTAAATGGCAGTCCTGAACTAAATGCTGATGTAATGCTATTTTCAGGCTTTAAAACTAGGCGCAGAAAAGGAGGCGTATTTCTTCATCACGCGCAAACGCAAAGAACACAGTCGTCGACCAGTGGTCCTCTACATAAGACAACCAACCACACTTCCTACTGTAGATCAAGACGTGATGCACGGGGTATGACGCCCTCTCTGTAGCGTCATATAGCCCAAAGACTAGAGTGGGATCGGTCCCTGCGGCATTTCCGTTAAAACTGCGCCTGCAATATCAATCTGGTATTCTTTACCTTTTAAAACGTCACAAGTAGATCTGCAGATTTTTGCTCACATTTTAGCGTTCACAAACGTCGTCACACAGACCTTTGTTGGCATCAGGTAAGATTTCTGGACATTGGCAATACATGATATATAAGGAATTTTCATATATATATATATATATATATATATATATATATATATGATTCTGCATGTGCATTTTGTAAAAGAGAATGTACAACATATTGCAAGTATTTGTTTTTCTGATAATCTGATTTTTTTTTTCGTCCGCGTGGTTGGATAAATCAAATAGAACTAAAGTTGTATTGCATGCCATGTTTTATGTTTTCTGATAACATTCAAATTTGAAACGGCATAGACAGTCTGAAACGACAAAACAATTTAAACTATTACAATTGATAATTGCTTGCTTTATCGTGAGTATATACAGCATGCTCAATGTTTTCTGCAGTGTTCATTGGTGAAAGCCTATATGGGCAAAATAATTAACAGCAAACATTTGTATTTTAAAACTTTGCATTATGTCTGCAATGCATAACCTGTCGTAAAATATGAGCATTATGTTGAGAAAAGCGTATGCACGTTTGGTCTCAGTCCAGTATATTGATGAATGGACGTGGAAGCCACATCTTTCCAAAATGAAAGGCGGTGGGTTACAGCATGCACATTTCTCTCCAGTTTAGCGCAGTGCTGCTGATCTGCGTCTGCGGCTTCGCCACTGGCACCCGCAAACCAAAGATTAAGCGATTAATCTTTCAGTCGTCGAAAAGGAAATCAGTGCTTATCACTGCACAAGATGTGGATTACATTTTCTTTGTTTTTGTTTTGTAAAACACCAATATTTTTACTGTTTTTTTACACTGGTACATAACCGTGTATCGTGACCACGGGAACCAAACATAACGTTTCGAGTGAGGCAGCAAAACACGCATTGAGATCAGCGACTGCTTTGGGGGTTTTTTTTAAGGATTTATCGTAATGCCAATTCAGTTAGTTATTTTTCTTTTTTAATTCTCAAGGTCATTCTGCGCTCGATAATAGTGGAAAAGGGCAGTTGGTGCTGTTACATAACCAATAACAAAGTCGCCAATATATCCGCTTCGTTTACAAGCGTTGTTAATTCTATGCGGTTTTAATACCTATACGTCTCATTTGAAAGCCCAAGTTAAATGACATATACATTTAATAATTGTCAGGTATTTATTCTGAGTTGGTATGAAATATAACCCATAGTGAGCAAAGACAGATGAAACCAATGGAACTATACCCTCCTTAACATTTTTCTGTACGTAAATACCAAGAACCAAATTAGTCTGGATTGAATATCGTTGAATATTAAACATTGAAATGCTAATACAAATCCTCTGCTTTAAATAATTATAACTGTTCCTCACCATCTTCCCAGAATCCAGGCAATATGCCAGGGTTTTAGGATTCAGTACTGGTTGCCGCTTTGTACTGCAGAAATAGTCAGGGTCGCAGTATTGATTATGAGGTTTCTTTTAGACATAGTATGGTGTTATTTGACACGATGTCTGTTTACACTATAACCTATCCAGTTACCTTATTTTGTATGTGGTGCTTTTATGTGTAGAAACGAGATATTTGTTTAGAATTCATAATTGCTTGAAAACTTGTTATGATTTGCTTATTTGGAGTTCAGATGTTTGTTGACTTGAATGAAAAATCTTTTCTAAAATAAGTCCTTTGCAATTCTAAGTATCTTAAGCATATTTTGTCAGTCAGAAAGATATGCTGTTTGCAGTTCCCCTGACTGCGAACTGCATGTGTTGATGTTAAAATAGAATTTGTGTGAAAATAAAAGATATGTGTAGGCAATTTCACAGCCAGTAGCAACTCCTAAAAATGTCACTTTTATTGTAAGTTTTTAAAAGCAATCTCTTACAACTGCTTAGCTTTCACTGGACTGACAGTGCTCCCTTGTTTAAATATGTAGTTAATTACAAATTCCTGCGACTGGTGTTAGAACAGTGCAATGGAGAATTACATTAATTAATTACAGATGGATAATAATACTGAAGGAGACATATCAGAACAGATATGCCTACCAACTGCATAAACTGCAGTTGTGGGCTGTCAGTGTCTTAAAACTATACTGATGGAATCACTTGATTATGTGGGGACATAGTCGGAGGGTTGGTAAAGAGAGGTAGCCCCTTAGGACCCGCTGGTAAGTGTGGCTGGTTGTACGTTCTGGAAGGCCCCAGGGAGGCATGTGGAAGTTCAACGCCCACACCAAAAACACCTAACAGATGGAAGCGGGAAATCTGTTGACTGCACTACCGTCCTGTTGCTCTGCCACTCTGGATGATTGACACGAATGGAGGGTCCGGGGTGCCAGGATCTACGTTAGTGCAAGGAGAAGTGGAAACACCTGGAAGAACGTTCCAGAGGAAAATGAGGGCTACGCAGGCGCGTGGGGTAAACTCAATGATGTTCTCCTCCAAAGATCTCTAAAGGTGACATCCTAAATGCCTGCCAGTCAATGTGCTAAAACAGCAGGTCACACTCTTCAGAGACGCTCAGGAGACTTGCTCTTGCAGCAGTGTTCTCACCTGCTGCTGCCTGGGCTGATGGTGCTTGCTGTGCCCCTCCCCCCTCCTCTGTTGCTCTCAGAAGTTCAGGATCAGCAGCTGAACTAGATGCCAAAAGTACCAGTATGACATCTGCTGTATCGTAATACAGAACTTTGAGCAAATTCATCAACTCTTTTCCCCACAGCTCTTTAAGTTTTCCTTCCTGACACAGAAAAACTAACACTGTCCTCTTTCACACGCTTCTTACATGCAGACCATTTTCATGTGTTTATAAAAGTATTCAGATTAAGTAGTATTTTGCAGTCCCATGTTTATCCATGTAGACACAAAGGCAGAACACGTCCTTCAGGAATTACAGTACTGTTGTTTTTTTTTTTACATCGTTAAGTATTTTCTGTAATTCCATTTAAATGAACACACACATTTATGGAACGTTGCTAAATTATTTGGATCGCAACGTAATTGTGTACCTGCAGTATGTCTAATCTCCAGCACTGGACTTTTAGACGTGACACAGAAACTATTTTAAGATTTCATTCTGGGTAATCCTAATATAGGTGAATCGTATTTGATAATTATATATATTATACGGTAACTATATTTAAAGATCAATTGTTCTTTTGGAAGGAAAACGTACACCAAATTCTCTGTGTGTATTTCATTATGTGGAAAGATGAGAATGAATATTTCGAGCCCGGAGCAATCCGCTGGAAATCTATAAATGCTCACAATCGCTCAACAGGGTTCCACTTCAGTAAACAAGACCTTCAGGTTATGGATTAAGTCTCATTTTACCACAAGCACCCATCAAACGCTCATGACGGAGTGTCGCCTGCAGTGCAGCCCTATCTCACTGCTTGTATTTTATTTCGGCGCTATGGCTCAGGAGGCAGCGAGAAGTGTGATGTACGGCGGCTGGTCTGCAGCCGCTGATGTGCCCCGGACCCAAATCCCTCACTTCCAGCGGCACCTACCGCCTCCTGATAAGCAGAGCTGGTGGAGAAGAGCAATGCTATTTAGCACTCAGCCCAGGGCCCCTGCCTTCAGAGATCTATCGTAAGGCCACTTACGTGAAGTTGTGCAAAGTTGCTGACATGATATTCAGAGGAAGTGGATAATGGTGGCTAATGCCCCCACGTCCCAGGACAGGGTGCACTCAGCCACCGGCTTCATCCTTGCATCCTGCACCAGCTTGAGGAAGCACCAGCTCTGCCGTCTCTGTAAGCAGGATATGTTGCATGGGCTACATGCTGCTACCAAGCGCACCCACCCTGTGCTGTCACGGATACCATCACAGACCATGGAATGATGGGTAACAAGAGTGAAAACGTCACTGGACTTTGAATTCCTTTAAAGGTCTGTAACAGACTGTGGCATTAATTACATTTAGTGTTTTTCTTTTTTCAGTAAAGGCCAAATATGCACCAGCCACCTTTCCAGCGTTCAAGGATCTTCTGTTATGTCGTACACACCAGATGGCAATTAGCACTGCATCCGGTAATTCAAAGCACATTCATGTCAACGTTCATGTCAACATTTGAAACGTTTTTTTTTTTATGTGTCAGAAATCAGGGATTTTACTTAAGATGTTACAGATCCAATTAAACTTTTAATTAAATTACACATGAAGCGTTCGAAACCTAATTAATATGTTCTTGTCCTGCAGTGAAAGGCTGTGATTTGAGGAAAATCACCTCTTTGCTGTTGCCAGGCAGTTCTGTTGCCATCTTTTATTCTGCATGATTGCTGGATCTGTTCTCATGGGCCTTCACTAAGAGATGGTACATTGGTCTCACCTTAAATATTTAATCATTGTCAGCTTTGCACATTAGTTTCTGAAGCAAAACTCAGTGTTAAACCAATCTTGTTTTCTTCGTCTTCCTTCTCTCTGTTTTGTTTTGTTTGTTGTTTTTTTTTTGTTTCAGCATAGACATACCACATATGAAAAACATCTGTAGCGTTTGGATCTGCATAACTCTTGACTTAAGGTAACATGATTCCTGACACATTACCTGATCACAATCAATGGAGGCAATCAAAATGTGATATCATCACAGTTGATTTTATATATTGTTTTAGAGTACTTTTCCCCTGAGGACTGCTTATTTGTTACATGAAATGCGCGCTGCAGTACAACACTAATTGTGTTTCCAGGGACAGTTTAGCCGCCACACGAGTGAATGTCAACACCAATGCATTCTAATTGAAATAGTACATTTTAGAACAAAAACAGCCAATACTGAGTGTTCCAGAATTCCCTTCTGTCTTCAGTTACAATGGTTGCTTTTTACAGTGTCCAGATATGCAGATACTGCAGCCAATACAAAATCTGATAGCTTTTCAAAAGCTTACAGCCTGTGTTGCTAAGCGTTGAACTGAAGAGCATCTCAGGATGAGGACCATGTATGCATGTTAAAACGCAGTTCCTGCAGGAGAGCATCTGTAGTTAACCGGAGTTGCACGATGTTCACGGCACGCTTTAATGCCAAAGTCACGCATTGCTCTGAGCTTTTGTGGACTTAATCAAGGTTAGGTGCCTGAAATACATTTAAAGGAGGCATTACAGCAGGACGGCAGAGTTTGTGGAGGACTGTCTGTCTTTACGGGATGGATCAGTAGAAAGCAGAAAGACTGCAGGACAGGCATTTCCTCAGTTTCCAGCTTCAGTGTGTCTGTTGTATTCTTTGACATAATATTGTGGTTTGGTTCTCAGTTCCAGACAGTACCAGTATCCATGTGGCACTTACAATTTCCTAGGTCAGTCCACGTTCAGGTCTGCTGGTCAAATAGCTCAGCACATTGGAACGTCTTTCGTATTTGTGATCCCGGGAGGCTGCTGATTTTGCTGTGGCCTATATATTCCGATCCAGTGCAGACAGTTAGAAAAGCCTGGATGTGTACAGTGTGTAGCAGCACAGAAATGTAACATGACAAATGAGGCAAAACGTGACTAATGTAGGACGTGCATCCTAGCGACGTGTTACTGCGTGTGCATGACCACGGCCTCTTGTTCGACCTTCCTGCACCACACTGCATTTTGCAATGCATTGAACTCGGTTAATGCATGACAGTGTTTTGCCACAGTAGTTTTTAAGCGCTATTTATTTTTAAAATTGAATCTGTAATTTTAGTCGAGTACGATGCACGGAGCAGACGAGCCCGTGTCTTCCACTTACGATATTCTCATATTGCAAAAAAGGCCAACCCTGCACATTTTATTAAACTTTATTAATAGTACAGTTATGAACTGCGTCATTTCAGGAAGCCATTTGAATTGCTTATTTCTGAGAGCTCTGTACCTTCACACCAGCACTTCAGGACCTGTCTGCATGGTGCTTGATTACGATAGGTCTGTAATGACAATTAGCATGTGTTTGTATTCATGATTTTGTCTGCTCCCAGCTAAGGGTTTTGCTCAGTGACATCACCTTACCCATCATGCCTAGTGATCCCAGAAGCATTCCTGTGCCACACATTTCATACAAACACGTTTTTACCTTTTCTGGCGTCAGCTATGCTTTTCTGTTGCAGAAGGTAAATGCTTTCCACATACGCATTTCTGTTATTTTCAGGGATTTTTGTTCACTTCTACTTCGTCCCTTGCTCTGGAAAAGTTGGCTCCCTGAAATGGAGGAAGCACGGGACAGGAAGCTCAGTCGAGCCTGAGAACACTTATTGCCCATCAATAAAAGCCGCGAGACAGAGGAGCTAACAACCTCGGCACGGCAGGAAGGTAGAGGCTCGCTGGGCCAAACGGGCAGGGATTCTGGGAAATGCCCCAAGCTGTCCCACCTCTGCAGGTCTCTTAGTGGTTCTGGGGTGACAGATAGATGCAGGTTGACAGGAGCGCTATTGACAACACTGCGGTGCAGCGGCAGGAAGCTAATGTCAGCCTGCATGAGACTGCAGGCCCACGGCATGGGCAGCTCATCAGAGGGAGCCGGGGGGAGCAAATCAAAGGAAATGAAGACCAATCAGTGGTCTACAACCTGGCAGTGAAGAGCGCTGGGAAACACTGGGAAAAGTAAAGGCAAGGTGCAAACAACACCAGATTTAATCTGCAGTCAGCACCTTGAGAAATACAGTGTGTTGCCTCTGTACCTGAGGTTAAACCACAGTAAACATGTATATTTAGCCTAAGAAAGGGGATGTGGAAATGTTTAAATGGGGACAGGGGGGAGAATTGTAAAAAGTGGTCGATGCAATGCTGACAGGAGTCAGACGGTGCTCAGTCTGGATCAGCACTCAGTGTTCCTGTTGACACTGTTTCCTGTCGCACTGCAGGTCACTCGGCAACCACGCTTAGCCAGGGGGGGAGGAGGGGGCTAGCCTCAGTGTTCAGCCAAAACTGCTTTGTGACAAGCGAAGAACATGCAGGCGAGAGCATCTGAGGAGGAGTCAAACGGCTGCTGAGCTGGGAGCCCCGTTCTAAAGCTGCACGGTTTTAGTGAGGCGAGACAGAGATGTGCTGATGGGATGCCGTTGCTAGGATAGATTAGAAGATGCTCTCCTATCATTTAATAACCAGCTGTATAACAGTGACCTGCAGTAAATATCCACTCAGTGAAACAGAAAAAGTACTTCGGCGGTTACTCAGCGCAGATGTCGTCTAACTGAAATTTCACGTTTCACGTTTTGGGTCACAGCGTTTGTGTTTAGTCATGACAGAAGTCAATGGGCAAACGATATATACTCATATACTACATCTGCAGACAGAAGACTTTTGGTTCGCAGCGTGAATGCCGTCCGTGTTCAAAGGAAGGTTTTCTTGAAAGTGAGAGCTTGCTGTTGTTTGCGTTTGTCAGACACCATGGGGAAACAGAACAGCAAGCTGACGCCCGAAGTCATGGAGGACCTCGTGAAGAACACGGAGTTTAACGAGTATGAGCTCAAGCAGTGGTACAAAGGCTTCCTGAAGGACTGTCCAAGCGGAAGGCTGAACCTTGAGGAGTTCCAACAGCTCTACGTGAAAGTAGGTGTGCACTTGTCCTTTGGACGCACGTCCCGTGGCGTTTCTGGAGCAGTAAAACTGCTGTTAGCTCAGACGTGCCGATTGGAGTACAATAGCACAGACCAATCAGATCAGCATGGTAGGTTATATAGGGAAAAATTATTTTGAAAGGTAAAGTGGGCTGTTGGTCAGACCTTCTGCAGTTTTTCTTCAAGGCTTGTCAGCTTTGTAAGAAGGAAATAAACAGTGAAATTAAGGTAGGCATGTACAAAATCTGCCATAAAATGTTTTTAATAACTGTGGTGGGTTGGCGCCCTGTGCCTCCTGGGATGGGCTCCAGGCTTCCTGCCACCCTGAGTTGGACAAACGGTATAGAGAATGGATGGATGGATGGCTGTTTTTAATAAGCTCGTTGTTAGCGGTGAAACAGCAGAGGCATTGCTTGTCACAAAGCTTTCTGTTAGGAGCACTTATGTATGTGGAGGAATATTGGTTAAATAGAAGGTTTGACTTCTTTCCACACACTTCAGCAGTGTGTGCTGTTGCGTCCTTGAGATAGGTGGTTAAAGCGTGAAATTCCCAGCTGTATGTTGCATGCAAGATGCACATTGCTTTGAAAACAACGGTCATCTTAGCAACAAAATGTAAATGTGTTTCTTGAGCTCGCCTGGCAGTTTTTTCTAGAAGTACAAGCAGGACAAACAAAATTATTCAGGCGACGTCCTGGTGCTCAGCAAAGCTGTTCTTGTCAAGTCTCGTCAGAAGGGCTCCACGTTTGAGCGCAGCTTCAACAGTGCGGGCCAGTGTTTCAGCACTGTCAAAGCAGCGTTAGCCACGCACAACTCCTCGGCAGCAGGGCTCTGTTTTAATGACGGATGAAACATGTTTGGACTGGTTGGCGCTAGTTAATGTGTTTTGCGTTTCACCTTGCGTGTCTCAGTTGTGTACAAGAACAGTTGTCTTGCTGCTAGGGGCATGGTTTGATTTCGAACTGCATGAATATTACCGGGGTTATGACCGGACACACACATTTGCCCATAGTGTGTGTGCAGTCGTCAGATTGATTGTATTAGTTTTTCCCTCATATTTTTCCATCCAGTATTTTAATTATTATAGAGAGTGAGACATGATTTAAATAAATAAACAAACATATTGGTTAATAATTGGTACAGACAAATTAATAAAACCTTGGCATTAATCATGAAAATCTCTTTTCATTTACTATGCAGCTTTATTTATTCATTAATGTCAAGCGCTTTGAGGCATATTGTTGTAGAAGATGCTATATAAAAACGAATTGGATTTACTTTTTTAAACCACATTTTGTCTTCCATATGTGTTCCAACAGTGTTATATGTAAAAAACAATTTTAAAAATCTGGGTACCTACAGCATTTGATCCAAACATTATATTCTTAAAATAATTTGAGACTTCTGCTGGATTTTCTGAGATAACTAATGCATTTAAAACTATGTGTGCGTAACCCGATTGTTCTTAATTAGTCTTTATGTGTGACTTTAGTAATGAAATGTTTACCCACATTGAAATTGAAATTCATAGTCGTAGAATGAACCTAAATAAACATTCACCATATCAGGAAGACTGTAAATAAAATCTACAGCTACAATAACGCCCCAAAGTGTCTCAGCATTATCAAAGGTCATTGAAACAATTGCTCACTTTATTATATTATGGATACAAGCATTATATGTGTATTATGTTGCTTTTATAATTATTTTGAGAGTAATATTTTTATGGCTCTGTTGAGATTTTACGGAGCTCTTGACCTTGCCTCAATAAAAAAAAGACAGTTTAATTTCTCAGACATTTATTGATCTGCCCAGACATCTTAACACCAACTCTGTAGTTATTCAGTCTTGTTTAGTATTAGAAAAAAAAACAGCCAGAAGAAAAAGACTAAAAAACATCCTTATATCCTAAAGCTTTAAGAACTGGACAAAAGAAACACACTTTTTTCTAACATCACAATGTCACAAAGACAAGAAATGCAATAAATAAACCAAACTGCTGATTCCAGTCCCTGAGCTATAGTTGCCAAGAAGCCTCTTACTGTGTGTGTTAGTAATGGAACTGTAGTCTGTAAAAGCCCTGCCACAAATAGCAATACAGACTTAATATAAAAATTACTGTGGGCAGAGGCTGTCTTATTTCCAGAAAGATCTCTCCCTGACTGTGCCTTAGTAACGCATCTGAGAGAGGACATTTACTAGATACAAAATGTTACATGTTATGATAAATGTAATTGTGAAAGTATTTTGTAGAAGTATGAAAATGGTACAATTGCAAATGTTTTACGAAGTGTTTTTGTCTGTATTATACTATAGATTATCTTTTTTTTTTCTCTTAGTCCACAGACTGAGAAACTTAATTTTAGGTTTAGGTGATCATTTGTATGGATAAAAAGCTATTAAATGAAAATATAACATTTAAACAGCATGCGTTCAAGATTGGTGGGTGGACACAACCATTGGTTTATAACGACTTTTCTCCCATCGCAGTTTTTCCCGTACGGCGACGCTTCGAAGTTCGCTCAGCATGCCTTCAGAACCTTTGACAAAAACAGCGACGGCACCATTGACTTCAGGGAGTTCATCTGCGCTTTGTCCATCACGTCCCGGGGCAGCTTTGAACAGAAGCTGAACTGGGCCTTCAACATGTACGACCTGGATGGAGACGGAAAAATCACCAGAATGGAAATGCTGGAAATTATCGAGGTACAGGACTCGGGCAGAAACGATACCGTTACCGCCTGCTTCAGTCTGTATTATCCCTGTGTGATATCAGAAATCAAGCTCCCTCTCACGAATCAGGCAGGCTGAGACCAGGTCCAGTTGCAGAGAGGTAAAGTTTATTCCAGACAAAGCAGACAAAATGGGTAAACAGGGGTCCAAGGAGCAGTAACAGAAGGCTAGGATGGAACACAAAACTAGGGTTTCATTTACATCAATACTCAGTAACATTCAGTAAGGTTCACAATAACTGGCAACATCCTAACGCACAAGGAGAGCCTAAATAAGGACATGAAATGAGGCAGAACTGGTAATTACTAACATACTTAGACACTGGACACGTGGGCATCTAGTGGACATGGGAGGAATGACAGGCATGGGCATGACACGCCCTAAGTAAATTAATATATATTTTTTCAATTTACTAAATAGTAATTCATTGTATTTCATTGGCATATCAACATGCTGATAGCTTAGTAAACTTTTGTGCATAACTCAAGGAATTTCATCATTCCCCTAAATATTAGCCCATATATTATATGTAATTGTTTAAGAATTATCTGTCTCACTGCTGCACTGTAGTAGCTATTGCCGGTCCAGCACGCAGCGTATCGACATAAATGTTTCCTGTGTGTGTGTGTGTGTGTGTGTGTGTGTGTGTGTGTGTGTGTGTGTGTTCTTGGGAAGGCGATTTACAAAATGGTGGGCACAGTCATCATGATGAAGATGAACGAGGACGGTCTCACGCCCGAGCAGCGGGTGGACAGGATCTTCAGCAAAATGGATAAGAACCACGACGACCAGATCACACTAGACGAGTTTAAGGAGGCGGCGAAGAGCGACCCGTCCATCGTTCTGCTGCTGCAGTGCGACATGCAGAAATGAGGGCGCGACACGCCGGTGCGATGGGCACGTGGACTGGACACGGGTGGGACGTCCTGCTCGATTTACAGCTACTTCCACCGGAAAAATAATAATACGTATTAAACAAAAAAAAAAATCATAAAAAAATGTGCTTGGACTACCTTACAAAGGACTTTTTTGTGTTTGAAGCACTCGTATGCATGAGAATGTCATTTGCTAAATAATTTAAAATATTCAGTGTGTCTGTTAATGTTAATATGGTAGTTATTGTTCATGTTTACAGACGCTTGCTGTTTTATACACTGAGTAACATCAACAATACCAAATTCCCACAGTAATGTAACTGTTTCTAATAAACCATATATACGCACCCCTTACACACAAGTTCAGTCCATGTTCATCCACATTCCTCTTAAATGTGTGTGTACTGTGGAAAATAAATGTAGTTTAACTGCATGCCTTTAGGTTCAGCCTTAAAACAGAAGTCTAATTTTGCATCCTTGGAACAGAATCAAAAGATGAAGCCTTACCAAATCTCACAGTATTGTTGTATAGGATAAATATTTGTGATTCAATATGCCATTGTTTACCAACTCCAGGGGCATGTCTCAGAATAAATACTAATACAGTATTCTAGCTGATAACGTTCAGCTGTGGCAGGACACTTTTGTTTACCATGGAGTGCATATTTTGTCAGCGTGTTCTCTGTCTGGTTATAAAACACGGAGATCTTGTGTTTTAAGAAGGCTGCCAGTGAGTGTGAAAATGCACATCATTTTTAAAGGCAATATCTGAACAGTGTACGAAGCGTTTAGCTAGACCGTTATGTCATGTAAATCAGAAGGAGACACACAGGTTTACGAAGTAATATTGCTGTGTTGTTAACATTATGAGAAAAACTTTTAAAACTATTGTCATCTCATTTTTTTAAAGGTGCTGCATTGTTCCACCCAGGAAAGATGGTCTTTTGAGTTTTTGATACTCGTTGCATTAGCAGCTACTGCCTACGGCACTGTATTGCCAGAAGTCAGATATTACATCGGCTTTAAGTTAGCACATCTAACTGATCATTTTTCACTGAGTAGATGAGTTGAGATGTTTGCTATCATGACTATTCCCAGAACTAGGAGTGTCAGTCAGATTGAGCATTATAAATTGTTAATTCTAATGCACCATATTACTTCATGAAATAAGGCCATATCTGAATAGTCGAAACAAAGAGGTTTGACCCAGGTGCACTTTTACCGAGCGTACACAATAAAAGAGGAAACCAAATTCTAATAGTGTAGTAAACTAATAATGTAAAAAATTTTATATCTGCCTCTACATATGATATATATAAACTATATAAATATATACATACATGTAGCATGTGTTGTATCCCTAATGACATTGCTGCACTAATCTTTGTGCTGTAATTTGATCAAATAAACCATCTGCAGGCTGTTCTCTGAAGATGTGTGGTGTAAATAAATGTTCATTATTATGCATGTTGACTGAGGAGGAACAAAATGTAAGGATGTAAGAAAATCAAAGAGACAAAAAAAAAAAAGAAATCATAATTTCTGAAAATATGTGATGAGAATTCCTAATCTTGGTACAAGCTTTATGTCCAGTTTTAATCCATTTAATTTCCATCAAAGGACAAACCATAAGACATCCTATATTTAGACTAATAATGCAGTAACAGTTTCTTTGAGAAAAAAAGTGTTTGGTTGTGAACAGCTGAACTAACTTGAATGAGCTGGTTTTGTTGAGCTGGCTAATGAAAATCGTTTGTTCACATATGCTGTTTTTCTGTCCCAAGTCCTTTTCAGCAAGTGAAAATACACATTTGAGAGACATAGCTGCTGCATGCCTATTGGCTGAGGTGAAGACCAATCAGCAATACCAGACGAGAAAACCATGTAGGGTCCAGCCTCTCTGTGACCATGGGCAGGAAAGGTACTTTGAAAATGAATGAATGAACGAATGAATGAATTGCTAAGTAATATGTAATGGAGTCTTTACATCATATCATTTTAATGTAATGTTAAATGTTTTATGTAAGATCAGTTATTGATAAAGAACTGGTGATTTTTAAAGTTATGCTTTAATTTCAGTTTAAATGGCACCACCTTGTGGACATTTATTCGTTACCCATAAACAATCATCCATAGAAAAATAATTAGTGGCAAGCAGTGGCTGATCCTGAACTTTTTAACTAGAGTGGCCAAGGTGGTACGCACAGCTTGCATAAGTGGCCATGGTATAACGCACCCTATAGGTCAGCACTTGGATTTAGCTCATCTTACTAACAGCAGTTTTCCTACAACACTGCAAAATCTCCGTCTCGTTTATACAAAGTAAACTGATTCTATGCAGGAATGGGTGTGGCCTGCTACCCTGATACGTACATGGTGATCGAATCTTCCCCACTTCCATCAGACTGAAGAAGCCTTTTGGTAAAAGGCAAAACGTTTTTGCGTAAACGAGAAAGAAGTGCAGATGACATGACTAAACTTCCAGATATTATTATTGTTGTTGTTGTTTTGTTGTTGTTGTTGTGTAATAATACGTTTTTCCTCTTTGTAATTAAACATATCTTGGCTTCTTAGCATACTGCCTAAACATAACAAGAGCAGGAACATTAGCCTAAATATTAATTTCCTTTATAATATTACTTGTATTTTAGTGCACACAAGAAGAAGTAAACTGGAAAAGTAAAACGGACTCAGAATCGGCGTATTCATGTACTCAATACCGTGACAACACACTGTACATCACGTGTGGTATACATCACGTCACCTAAAACTAGATGAAAACAATTTAACGTCTACGTAAGTTTGCTGTATGATAAATAAAATTCCGATTCTTACCGTTATATGTAAATATACACTGTCTAAACTCTAAATAATTAATCAAACTTTCTAGTTAGCTTGCGATGCAAAGCCAACGTTTAACGTTATAAGTGTCACCTTTTCATAAGAAAACATTTTCATACGTTTGAAAGAAACATTACAGATGTTACAGAATACAGGAGTTACAGAAGTGAAGAGTTCTGGCTTCTAATCATGAGTATGTATATAATTTTGTTGTGAAAAGCGCTATATAAAAGTAAATTTAATTGAACTGATGTGAATTAGATGTAACTACAGTATTTGCTAATCAAAAGATAATTTATAATTATCAGTATATTTTTATACCGTGGCAAACTGATTTTGACCCTTTTCCGCCATCTTGTGGCCACGCTGGAGTATTCTAACTACGGAAATTTTATTTACTTTAATAACAAAAAATGCAATACCCCTGTTTGGCCGTGAGAGGGCAGCATGCGCTCAATTCTGCAGTGAAAAACGTTTTCCAAAGGTAGTTCCCACGTTTTCTAATCTTTGCTTTTTTATTAAAACACGTGTAAATATGACACCAGTGGTCGAATTAGAAAATTTCGCATGAGGCAATAAAGGGGTAACAAAAGGTCTTGGCAGGATGGCGGTATTAAGTGGTCCATCTATCCATTATCTTAACCGCTTATTCCTGGTGAGGGTCACGGGGAAACCTGGAGCCCATAGGGCACAAGGCAGGGGACACCCAGGGCAGGGCGCCAACCCACCACAGGGCACACACACACTACGGGCAATTTGGACACACCAATC